>MJUU01028871.1:0-17367 GCA_002080025.1 Modiolus philippinarum
ATCAGACACTAGATGCAGAGATTTAATCATTCTGTGCTAGATGTAACTTCCATTTTTGACAAAGGCCATTTTCCCACGTTTTGGCGTCTCTCAATGTCCCTTTATCGACATTGTTAATATTGCTAAGGTTAACCAAGTAACAAAACTTTTACAGAAGCTAAACTGAAGTCAAAGTTTCTTTTCAAAGGACATGGGGTAGTTATAAAGACAATATACAGAGACGTACAAAAAGTATTTGGTCACTCTCTTTCTTCACAATATATTTTATGTAAAGCCACATTAAAAAAAAGAATATTATGAAGCCATTTCTTGTATTGAACAAGTGTCACTTTTCCCGTTTGATACAAAATGTATGTATAAACTGTGTAACCTTTTTAAGGTACTGACTGTAAGCTTGGATTTTTAATCTTGATTTCGATTCGAAAGTTTTGCCACTTGTTCGACCTTAACAATATCATACTAAAATGATATTTCATCATCTACTCTTAAACCACTGAAGCAAATTCAACCAAATTTCACATGAATGATGTATGGGCAGTCCTTAACGAAATTTGTGCACTTCATTCTGTATGTTTGGCAACACGGAACATAGTTTAATGCAAGACCCCATGGGAAAACGTGATTTTCATCATCTGTTATTAAACTATTGCAGCATATTTAACTTCTAGTAAACTTTATTGGAATAATTTATGGAAGGTTCTTTACACACACTGCTCATGCAAAAAATGCTATCAGAACAGAGCATTATCCAACATTTGATCTGATTGGAGATAATAATTTTAATAATCTGCTATGAAACCACTGAAGTATCTAACTAAGCTGTAGTGGAATGATGTATCAAAATTCCCCATTTTATTAATATACAAACATAAAGTATGACTTCCAGCGGGAAAACAATTTGTCCTTTAAGGGGGTTCGCTACTCCATTTGAAAATAAATAGGATTTCAAATAAACATTATTTTTAGTTAGAAAATTAAAAGTGGAGTAATTTAAGAGAAAAAAATTGATAGGTTGATGATCTCGTTTTTGAGATTTAAGTGATTGAAAATTTGGCGGGAAACTGAACTCCTCTGATTTTTCATAGGATTAACATTAACAAGGTTTGACTATGAATGAATGTGACGGAATAAATAGAATTCAATGAATTTCTTACAGAATGTTCACAAAGATGTATAAAATAAAATTATGGGAAAAAATAAGGGGGTCAATGGGCAAAAAATTATAATGCTTTTAAAAGGATAAAACCCGATGATTCCGAAAATCTGACAGAAATCCCAAAATGTGAGGAGCAAACCTCCTTAATGAACCTTTCTATAAAAACTATATATCTTTTACAAGAATTTTTTTTTTTTGAGGTTAACAATGGTGAATATTATACTGTTATATCTCCACTTTTTGAAAAATAGGCGATAACAATGCAGTTGGGCTAATTTTATACTGATCTATCTCCCTACGGTGAGATCGCTCTACATTAGTGAGTTTTTGTATGATTTTCAGGGTACCCCCGATGTTATATCTCCATTGTCCATTAGAAAAGCATGTACATCCGGATAGCGAAATTGTAAGAAAGTTCAACCCTGTAGTTGCTATAGTGTTACATCTCCAGGACTTGTAACATTTATTGTGTTTTTAAAGTAAGATTTTGAAAATCAGAATGTTACAACAGCCATTAAGGGGGGAATTTATTCTTTAATGTAATGAATATACACCATTTAAAAGATTCATTTTACTTGCTTGTTATGTACAAAATGTCGTTTTGAAACTTTGATGCAACTTTCTACCAATAGTTTGGAAAAAATAGACCTCAAACTTTAAATCGATTTTTCTCAGTTTCAGAAAATTGTAATATACAACAGTATAATATTCACACGACGATTTTACTTCAAAACATTTTTTAGTCTTTAGTTTTCGTTTCGGAACAAATATACTACAGAAGGCCACATGGTGACTTCAGTATGAAGATTAATAAAAGCGTTGCTTGGTTCTACCATGTATTTGTACAGACCATTTACTCCATACTCTTTCAAGTTGCAAAAATGTTTAACGGCAAAAATGTAACTGCAATTTCCTGTTGACAGCATCTTTTAAGACAAGTTTTACAAATGATTGCAAGGCAATTTTAGTCTCCCAATCACGTATATACTGAGACATATTTTGAAAATCAAAGAATGCTTTTCTCATTCGATATACAAGTGTGGGAAATGATTTGTTTTGCAACAGAGCCTGAAATGGTTGAGAAATCAATGTCACTTAGAGTTTATCTTGGTGTAATTGCGTTCAGAAGAAGTTGCGGTGGAAATAACATGTTCGGATAATAGGATAATGTTGAATGGGCTTCATTGGGTACAACTTGGAAGCATGATTTGCCTTTCTAGAAAGCATGAAACGGGATCATGGCAATAATGCACGTGAATAAAAGGAAGGCTGTTGACCATGACGCAGGATCCGCTGAAACTTTTGCTTTTGAACCGGGAATATCAACCTCTTTAAAAGTTTTTGAATATTTCCATCCCCTGAAAAGGGGGCAGTGGAGACAAATGACAGGATGTTAGGAAAGGAACCCATTGAGACCCCTATTAATAGACTCACTGACAATGTAGAAATAGAACCAATTCTATAAATCTATCCCCACCATCAGTTTGTCACTTGTATATCTTTTGTCAGCTTCTGTGTTAAAGAAAACACAAAACAACAACAAAATAAAAACAAAACAAAACAAAATACAAAAACAAAAAACACAAAAAACAAACAAAGCAAAAAAAAAAAACAAACAAAAATTCCAAAGTATTATAATGTAACATTCTGAATTGCGAGTATTTTCAATTGGGCGTTTTTTAGTTTTAAGAAGTTTGGTGACATGTTCATTATATATATAATTAAGATTACATCGACAAAAGAATATCGTCGCAAAAAATTAAAGTTGTTGGATACATATTTCCAGCCAAACTAGACTTGTAAATATACAGATCTCTATATTGTGGTTGAAAGACATAGTTGTTAGAAACAGTACTTAGCCCTGTCTGCTTTTTCAAAACGGTGTTTACATTTAATTTGATGCATATTTTGATCGGTATCTTTTATCAAATACATATTGTAACAAGATTACGTATGTAGTAAAGAGTTGTCATTATAGTTTTGTTTGTGAAAGTTTTCGTCTAACAATGCCCTCTTTGTTTGATAACATCATTCTTGAAGGAAATACAACGATAATATCAAATAACTGAAGAAAATCATATGAAACTCTGCATAGATATGAATACATTTCTGCCTTGCTAAAAGCATTTGTTTTTTGTTTTTTTAAAGACTGCCTCGCTAGTCTTTTTTACTGGTAAATCACTGGAAATGCACCTACTTGAAAAAGGTAAAATCTGCCCAGTTGAAAATTATTTTCTGCCCAATTGAAAAACTTTTTCCGCCCAGTTGAAATATGCAAAACCCTTTTGACAAAGGAACTGTCAGTTATTGATATAAAAGCAAACAATGAATCAGTCACAACATCACTGCATTTCATCGGTCGACCATAGTAACAACACAGTCCCACAAAAAGTTATGCCCACAACTCGGATAGTTGAAATCTTTCATATGTTAAACTTTTGTCGTTGGTTTTGAGTGTCTGTTACACCGATTTTCTGTCATTTAATTTTAATGATCATAATTGCGTCGTAAACACGACACAACAGCCTTTTTTATAAACAGTGTCAAAATATTCATAATGAACCAACAAATCTTCTAACTTGTGAATAAAAATAAAACAAACCTGAGAATTGTGTTCATACTGACGATAAAAAAAAATAGTTCGATGTAAATATTTTCCCAATAATATCAGTCCCGTTTTATCGCAGACAACAAGTTAGTCTAGCCGTCTGAAATTTTGTAGTTATTGTTAACAGGAAAGCAGGGTGTAGAAATAGGGGCTTCCATATCATTGATGTGAGCGATAAACGAATTTGATGTCGTGGTCTGTAGTAGGAGTTTGCGTTGCAGGGTTTCTTATATTATGAAAACTGAATTGTCAGACACTCAATTTTATGCGATATACTTGGCGTAGATTGCATCCGATTGAGGCTCAGCATTCTGGTATACATTGTTCTCTTGAGAATAAGAAAGTTTCTATGAATTCTGTGGATACCTTTCGTATATAATATTGCATTATATTGACTAGGCATTATATTACCTCGTTGCGACAATTGATTTTGAAAAAAAACTTTCATTTGATTTCATCTAGCATTTTTTGTTAAAAATTTCAAAATTATCCTGTAATTAAAGCTGTGGTATCATTTTGATTGAATTATCTATCGTATAAATTCACAGACACATCGTATAAAATCTGGGACATCAGTAGTGGACACTCGTGTAAATTCCAGGACAACACGGAACTCCGAATTTGCGGGTTTCTACGTAATATTAATAATACAAATTAAAACTATAAAGATAAAGAAGTAACATTTTTGTAAAAATTTCAAAATATGATAGAGAATAACAACACACAGGAGTATTCCCGCTTGTAAAATCGGGTCGAATCCATGACAATCGTATAAAATCGTTTTGAGAAAATCGTAGAAAATCATGTCCTCGCAGGACAACGTTACCTACTGTGAGATATTTCTTTCTCGTTGCAACTTTTTTCATTACTTATCAATACTTTGCAAGTACTATAATTGTTTCGTATTGTTTTATCAAACCGACAAACGGTTCTATCTTCAATCTTCAACCTTTCCCGTGCATTTAAATCAGATCTGACCATGGTTTTTAACGTGTTTTCTTCTTTTCATAAAAGACAGGGTTTTGAATTTGCAACCTTCCTAGTAATATTTTCAAGTATAGTTTGATCTTACTTGAAGCTAGATTTATTCCAATACTTCTATGTTCAAACTCATTTTCCTGTGAGGATAATATAGTTAGAAGGGGGTCTCATAGGGACCCCCTTCCCGAAATCCCGTCAATTTTTCTATCCTTTCCCGTTTAACGGGCGGGAAAATATTTTACAAAGATTCTTAAAGAGGCCACTTTTTCCCGTTTCACAGACAAAGGTTTCGGCAATTCCAACTTCACACTAGACATCCTTTCCCGTTTACACGTGCAATTTTATCCCACGATGATTCCGTTTCCCGCTTGCTATAAAAGGAGAATCCCGATTCCCACTTATACACTTTGAAGTTTTTGTTTTGATTGCTGTGATCGTTTCCCGGGTCCATTTATAACTATTGTACTTTTTAAAGTTTGCCTGACTGTTTTCGTCACATTGGTTCCTTGCCTTATATGGTAACGTCAATTCCACTTCCGATAACATCGTACATGCCTCACCATCCTGTTGGCCTTACCGCAACAAGATATATCCAGTTGCATGGGTCATGGATATGAGTCATAGATTAACCCGTCTATTAGATGAGCTGGTCTGAGTCATACGGTTATAGCTTATACGTCTAGATGATCTGAGTCACGTCACGAGTCATGGGATACCGTGACGTCACATAGGGGCGGGGTTTGACCTTATTTGGGTGCGCCACAGCGCCACGGGTTTTTGGTTGGACTAAAAGTGATCACTCCCTACTACTATTACTATTACTATTTTTGCAATATATATGGTAAAGATAGCCCGAATGTACAAGTATGATGTTGGTTCGTTGAAAGATTAGCTAATTACATACAAGTCTCTATTTCAGGTCCAATTAACAGAAAAGTAACAGAAAACGAAAAGAAAATTGATGGCGATGAAGGCTTATATTCCATCAAGTAAGACAAAGATTACTTTTTAAGGTTGTAAAAAGTACAAAGCTATGCTGAAAAAAATCATATTCCCTTTAACATTGCTGTAAATGAACTTGGTTGTTGTACAATATCTATGCCTAAACCAGTTTAAAAAAGCTTTTACTAATTTTAAAAACAGCTTTGTCAACGATCTGGTCATGATCATTTGAATCTACAGCTGCTTAAGTGTGACGATTTTTCTTTAGCCATTTAACAGGGTAGACCTGGGGTAGGAGGAGATAACTCTGTTTTTCACTTTTTTATTACTTACACAAACAAATAGAATCATTACAATAGGTATTATCAAATTTTAAAATTGTAATTTTTTTTCCACACAGCAAATAAATATTAATTTTGTCATGAAAACAAATACCCAACATCCAGTTATTTATAATGAGTGCATTTTACTCTACATTTTTGCAATGCTGTCAAAAGATAATGAAAATATGCAAAAGTCGGATTTCTTCCAAAGGAGGTAATTTATAGCACAGATTCAGCAATTTTATTGATTTTTACCAATTTTATTCTAAATTAAGAAAAAATGGGACGGTAGAATTTTCTAAAATTTTAATATATCTGACATATACTAGTTTTCTTTCTATTCTCAGTTTTTGGTGAAAATTAAACGACATAATTTTTTGCAAGAAGTGTTTAATAGTGATCAAAATATAGTAAAAATTTCAGCCTATACTATTCAGAACACCAATGCATTTCAGTTCATTCTATTTAAATTTACTATCATTATTCATGCTTACTTTCACATATGTCTAAACTACAGAATTTTTCATTTGAAATAATTTTAGATCAAATAAAAATTTAATTAGAGCCAATTTTATACACCCCAATCAAGACCTGAATGGACCAAATAATATGAGGAAACAGGGTATCTTTGATGACCACTAGACATAAAACGGAACGGTAAAAATTGTTGAAAATTGCTGAAAGTCGATATGAACATGTGTAGTTGTAATACTGAAAATATTAAGAAAATTAACCGAGTGGAAAATTTTAGGCTTCCCCAGGTCTACCCCCTTAATGCAGAGACGTGCAAAAAGTATTCTTCGCTGTGATATTTTTACAATGCATTTTATATAAAATTGGGACTTTTCAAAAAAATATTCTGAACGTATTTCTCCCACTGCTCAGGAAACGTGAAAACAGTACAAAAATTAGAGAAAACATGAGTAAAATGAGAGAAAAAAATAATCAGAATCGAGGGAAAAACAACGAAACAAGTACAAAATACAATTTACTGTAAGGAAATTCTTTTATTAAGGAGATATATTTCAGATTCTACATGAACATTTTATTTTAATTTCAGAAAAAGTAAATTCAAAGCCACCAGGATATTACCAAGTCCAGCCATGCCCAATTATTTTTGACGGAAGACTAGGTAATAACTGAACTATACTGAAAGTAAACTTCTCGTGTTAACTAATGCGAAAAAGTTGAATTGAATTATGTAGTTTATTGATTTGATCTGTCCATTCGTTTATTAATCAATAACTAAATATCGAAGTTACTGTGACTCAATTTTCTGCATATGCACATTTCGACAACTTATGTCTCTTCAGTGCAGATAAAATCGATGCGGCTGGAAGACCATCAACTCACAGATGTTGAAACTGATAGAGAAGGAATAAATGTGAAGGCAAAATCAACCTACACGAAGGGGATACTCCTTAGATTTCAACAAAATTTACAAAAATTCAGATATTGCAGATGCCAAATAGAATCGGCTTTCGGGTCAGCACCGAAGTACTGACTACTAGGTTGGTGAATGCCCTCGGGGACCAACAGTGGACCAGCAGAGCCATCATCCCATTGGTAACAAATAACTAAATACCGAAGTTTCTGTGAATTTTTTCTATGCATATATGCGCATTTCGACAACTTATGTCTCTTCAGTGCAGATAAAATCTAAACGGTTGGAAGACCATCAACTCAAAGATGTTTAAAACTGATAGAGAAGGAATACAATGATTTAAATGTTAAGCCAAAAATCAACTAAGGAGAGAGCTTTGCATGAGACAACGGCATGCAGTAAAATACCGAAGGAACAAGGGAAGTGATGACTACAAAAATCGAAGTCCAAAGATATGGCAAAAACGGCAACAGAGAAAAACAAAGACAAAACAAGGACAGCCACAATGCACGGAAATAAAAAAGACGACATTAAGAACCAAGACACTCATGCAAAGTGTGAACTCCCAGGCTGCGGAATGGTAAGCATGTCCTGTCCCACGTGCGACAGAGAGAGAGATACTCCTTAGACTTCAGCAAAATTAACAAAAGTTTAGATATTGCAAGGTTCCAAATAAAATTGGCTTTCGGGTCAGAGGCATCGACCCAGTGGTAACAAATAACTAAATACTAAATTACTGTGAATTTAGTTTCTGCATGTGCGAATTATATATATATATATAGTAATTAAGACTTGGGTACCCATAAACCATTTTAACCCTACCGCTGGCTTTTGATAGTGCCGGTACCAAGTCTTGCTGTCTGGATCACTGTTTATGTTTGACTTTTGTCTTGAATGGTATTTTTTTTCTTGGCAGTTTCATGAAACTGTAGTTTTCAACCATTGTTAATTTTTTCGTTAATTTTTCCGTTATGGTATCCCTTTTATCTTTAATTAAAGTTTAAATATATTAAATGAGTAATTCTTGTTGTAAGAGACCTTCAACTTGAGTTGGTAAAACATTATTTGATCTAGTGACCTTTACTTTGACTTGCTCTGTAATATTTTTGTGTGTGAAAATGTGCATGTTACTAGTATTCATTTTCTTTTCTATCAAACATCCATTGGACTGCAATATGGATGGTTTTATAGGAAACGAAATTTTAGAATATGTTCATTTTCAACATAAAAAAAAAATCAGAGAGACATGAAGCAAATCTAACCTTTTCTGGACTCATGAACTACTTTCCTAACCCCGTGTCAAATCGGGCTTAGGGGTACTGCTTTTGGTCTGTTACGAGTGTTTGGGTCCGTATGTAGCACATTTTGGTCGCATTTATCTCAGCAATGGTGAAAAAAGATACAGATCTGAAATTTTGTCGGAAGCTTTGTACTGTAGGATCATACGAATGAATTTTCAGACCTATCGCGTTACTACTTCCTGTTTACCGACTTGGATAACTTTTGATACTTACAGCAGTATTGGGTAATTTTTCGTTAGAGCAGAAAAAATAATAAAGATGTTGACAACTTATATCTTATTGATAAATCTTGTACTGAAAAGGTTCATCTAAAGTTCTGCAAATATGTTCTAGGAACAAGGAGAAGTTCGTCCAATATATCCGTAAGGGCAGAATTAGGCCGACTCTCTTTAGAAAAATGTATATTCCAACAGATCATAGCCTATTTGGCAAGACTTAATTCCAAAGACATAAACCCTCTACTTAAAGATGCTTTTAATCTTACAAAATTACTCAAATCCGAAAATATATATTCCTGGTATACATATACTCAAAACATTTCTCCAGGGAATTTAATAAATGAAGTAGAAACCGTTTCAAATGCAGCAGATGTAAGAAAAATAAAACCAAAAATAAAAATTAGTTTCTCAGACTATTACAGTTCCATATTCGAAAGAAAATTAAATATGCTTAATGAAAATAACAAACCTTTTCTATACAAAAATTTAAAATTTTCTCCAGACAAGGAACTTCTGATAATTTTGAATTTCGAAAACTCATAACTAAATTTAGAATAAGCGATCATTATCTAGAAATTGAAAAGGGTCGTTATTATAGAACTCCAAGAGAACAGCGTCCGTACAAAACATGCAATGCAATTGAAGATGAAAAACATTTTCTTTTGTTTTGTAATAGAAATAAAACTTTAAGACAAATATTGTATAAAAATATTAAAGACAATGATCCAAATTTCTTTAATTTGACAGACGAAAAAAAAATTTCTGGACTTTTAATCAATTTCTGGCATTTTTTAACAACATTTCCGTAAAAACTCTCATTTTCATGCATTTTAACTAATCCAGTGGAAAATGAAGGAAAACGCTAGAGAGAACTGTTTTCCGTCAATATTTTGACGTCTTTATATAAAAAGATTCTTCCAGGGAATTTCAAATTTTTTGCTGATGTTGTTCAATTAGCAAAGCTTTTTCAAAACAAAAGCCAGGGGTTTTCATTCTAATTACGAATTTTCCTTACACTCGTTCTCCCTTACCAAAAATTGAAAGTCATAATTCTTAAAAGTCAAGTTTTGGCGGGAAATGCCTTCGAGTTTAAATTTTATCGTGAATTCTGGGTGTCACATGACGAGACTAACAGACCACATTGATTTAGACGTACAAATTGTGTTTAGACAACATTATTCCTTCTAAAACTTTGAACCAGTTTGTGTTTTTTAACATGATGAAAACTGATGCTGAGTTACCCAACTTTGAAATAAAAGTTTAATCAACAAAACCTGGTTGTTAAAACGTTCTCTTATGATGTGGCAGCAATATATATATATATATATATTTCTTACATGATAAGATAATTTTTCGTATAACTTAGTGATAACTTTTATGCTTTCATTCCATTGGCCTTTCATACGATTAGATACTTTTCAGCCGTATTTTCATTGGTTGTTCTAGAGGTCACACATCTGGTCAAACCAACGTCATGGCACTTCTTTTTTTTAAATTCCGTGCTCATTGCATTATGTCGTCTGCATTATTTTTTATTCCATTGGCAAGAAGAAGAAATGAAAACATGAGCTTCGTGTGTACACAGAATATATTTTGGTCACTTGTAATATATTATTTAATTGCTAAAAAAATAAGTTTAATTTCCTTCCTGTGTTCTGTGTTGATGTTATGATGTAATGTGTATTGAGATCATTGACGCGTGGAAATTGACATCAGAAACAGTTACCACAGAGACAGAAATTTACACCTACATTTAATTACAAATCATTCGTAACATTTTCACTCAACTGACAAGCAGAAATTAATTTTGTTACTGTATAGATGTTTAAAACTGTAGATACAATTCAACCGAGCTTTCATCCAGGTTTGTCACCAGCGAGGAATCATGCACCTGTCATTGCTATTGATTGTTGTGTACATGTGCGTAACACTTGTCGTTGTTTATAGTTTCTACTTTATATATGGGGAACATTAATTGTTAGACTTTACATTCATCATATTAAAGGATAAGTCAATCTTCAATGTATTCACAAACACAACTAAATTCTCCAAACTTAACATAATTGGGAGAACACGACAAAATGGTTTATCATAAGAGAAATAGGTTTCACAACTCGTGACGCTTGTATATCGCTTGTTATCAAATCTCGGTCTTTAATTACAAATAATAATTAACTCGCTGAAGCTCGTTAATTATTATTGTGTAATTAAATAGCTCGATTTGATAACAAGTGATATACAAGCCTCACTCATAATGAAACCTATAATTACAAAACAATCGGCAGTTATCCTACAAAAATAGTGAATAACCAACAAAAAAAGGCATTTCTTCAACATCATTAGCTGTTTTCTAACTTGAGCGGTTACCCATAATCATTTTTTTTACAAACACCAAAACAAGTCTGTCCTTTATTAAGTAAATTTAGATGCTTACTCAACGCATGCAACTGATCTCACCCATGGCGTTTTTCATTTTTGTATATATGTGTGTCTTCATTTTCTTTTCTGTGCCGTGCTCATGTTATGTCTTTGTTTCTTTGTTTTTCCGACGTTGCCATTGTCCTTGGATCGTTCCGCTTTAGATTGACGGTTCGGTTCTCACTTACTGCAAGTTAAATCAAACGGTATTCAAATTGTATTTATGGATATAATACAAATTACTAAATAAATCCTGTTTTATTATAAAAAAGATGTTTTCATTTTTTCTCTCACAAAGATAATGTTTTTGTGCCAATAGCACTGATGAAGTTTGACTTACCTGTCTCTATTTTCAGAACCATTGAGGAATAAAAAGAAAGCATGTGGGCCACCCTGTGAACAAGGTAATCGAAATTGTTATTATTGGTATAATTTACTACCCACTTTCACTTACAAAAGATTCTTTCCATTGGTTTATTCCCGGAATGCCAACATCTTTTGATCTGCTGACAATTTTGTTGGCGTTCCGGGAATAGGGTCAAATTGTTGTATGAACATTTACCTAATTAAAGTAACCAGCAAAAGTAGTAATTACTAATTAAAGTATGAGATGAAAAATTATTTCTAGTAAAAAAAAAAACACTTTTGCCAAAAAGGCTTGCAATTCATTTTTTCAAATTTCACCAAATTAACATATCGACTTTTGTGTTACTTTTAGAAAATGCTCTTCCAACTAAATACCGGTATTCTGGTCTTCAAAAATATTTCGATTTTTTCTGCACTGAGTGCATGATGAGATATAGATAAAAGATTTTTTTTTGTTTTTATTATTATTTTTTTTAGATATAAGGTCAAAATATCGTAACTGGGAAACACGTATCATTCCACTGGTGAGATATAATTTGACAAAAAAATCTGAAAAATGCACAGAAAGGACTAAAAAGAACATTCAACAACGTTCATTTAGGGAAAAATGATATACAATGATCCACCAATAAACATCCAAGTACATTATCATGTAACTAAATTAAACTGGAAAAACTGTGAGCAAAGAATAGCCCCGCTCCCCATTTTGATTCCAGATGTAAAAAAAAAATCACAAAAAGCAAGTAATATTTAATTTTTAAATAGCTGGTGCACAATGGCAATATGTACTGAACATTCTGTGAAAATTCCATTTAATATTTCAACAAGTGGTCTATAGGAGGAGTTGTCGCCACAAAGTATGAACCCTACGGCGGACGGAATAACGAACGGACAAATGGACGTACGATTGGCAGAACTGACATACCACCCGCTAAAGCGGGGGTATATAAATAAATCAAAGGATATAGGATTTACAGGAAGAGAGTGCACATTTGAAAAAAAAAAATCACATTCTCAATCAGATGTTTTACCATACCTTGGGTTTACCCTAAAAGTTCCCGTTTTAGTGGGAGCGAAAGCTCACATAAATATATTAAGCATTTGTGTAGTGAGACTGTACAAATCCTTGGTCATATCTCGCAAATCTAATCCCGATGGAAACTTCTTTCTTAAATTTAGAGAGAGAGACTGAACAATATTTATAGTAATTTCGAACAAATGTCCCCATTTCGAATAATAAATCCGAAAGCAGAGTAAGGGTAAAGGAAATTGATTGCAAAGATTTAAGTTATAGTCAAAAGTAAATTTAGATGAAGGGTTAGGGTAAACCAATGCATTACGTTATAGCAGAATTTCCGGCTCACTGGAATTTACTATGGTGTATAAGCCCCATTGACTCATGAATACTGGATTTAAGGGAAAAAATATTAATATCTATGGACCCAATTTCATATAATATGTTATCAAATGTTATATCTTCTATCTTCTATTTTTGCTTTATAATATTTAATAACTATGTAACATGTACATTAAAGTAATTGCATTAAAAACACACATTACTTATAACAACATGTATTGAATATCACAAGTTAAAAAAAAAAAAAAAAAAAAAAATGAACGTTCAAAATTTATTGGATCATGTAGAAGTCGTCTTCAATTATTTCTTTAATTGTATAAACTTAAAATTGTGAATATAAAGTCGCAAAATATTTTACAAAGGTGAGATATTTCTTTTGCGGAAACGAAATTTTTTTTCCGGAAAAGTAATATATATTTTTTGCGGAAAGGTAAACTATTTTTTCCTGAAACGGAATATATTTTTTTCGGAAACTTAATGTCAATTTGCGGAAATGTACGGAAGCATATTCGTGCCACATTTTTTGCAAAAATATTTTTTATTGCGTTTAAACGCAATAACTTTTGCATTTTAACGCAAAACATTGCGAATAAACGCAATAATTTTTGCGTTTAAACGCAAAACATTGCGAATAAACGCAATAATTATTGCGTTTAAATGCAAAACATTGCGAATAAACGCAATAACTTTTGCGTTTAAACGCAAAACATTGCGAATAAACGCAATAACTTTGCGAATAAACGCAATAAGTTTGTTTTGCGAAAAAACGCAATAATTATTGCGTTTAAACGCAAAACTATTGCGATTAAACGCAAAACCTATTGCGAATAAACGCAAAAATCATTGCAATTAAACGCAAAAAATATTGCGTTTAAACGCATAATTATTGCGTTTAAACGCAAAAAATATTGTTTTCAAACGCAAGAAAAAACAAAACCAAGGATAAGACGCCATTGAAAGACAGGTGTGGCAGCTGAATAAATCTTTATCAGCAAATAAGCAAGGTAGGGGACTTGTGATTATGTTCATAATTAACAGACAGTAAACAAAAATGGAATGGCCAATATTGTTTAAATTTGGTTGTAACTGTTAAGACTGGTTTTAACATTAGGGTGCCGTAATATCTACATCGAGCTATATGTTAGCGTGTCAATCGAAACGTTCATGTATTGTCACAATTAGTGTATAGTCATGTCAAACATGGAGACATTCCGAACGCACCGTGTGTGTTTCAAATAATTACTTTCGTTTCCCTATTCCACCTTTCACTCAGATAAATCGTAGTTAGAACGTATATGAATGTCCAGATATTGTTTGGAATTTGGACCCTAGTTCAACAACAGTGTAAGTGTTATATTATATTTTTATTATATTTGGATGAAGATTAATCCGTTTAACGTTACTACACAACAGTTTATTGTGGATATCAGCTCTAGACGTTAATTACATAATTTGCTATAAATATCGATTTTTACGGAATGTTCATCTCACACAGAAACGTACAACTGTTGATTATAATTATATTTACAACTTTCAACAAAGTATTTAAAGTTTTTATGTATTATTTCCGTCTACAAGAGGAAGATAAACAACCGATATTCAGTTGCATAATTCGTATAAATATAGCATGTACGGCAAGCAATTAGTGACATTTAAATACATCAAGATATAATTATGGAACACATATTCCGTGTGTTACAGCAATTCAACTGTATTCTTCCGTGACTATATCGGAACTCCATGTATAATATTATACACAGACACACGTCATATTTGTGTTTATTTATTCAAATTATTGTGTATTTAAATATGTTGATATTCTACTTATAATTACGGTAGCCTGAAATGACTATAAATTCTCATTATTTTGGACACATAACTTATGATTGTTAATTATTGTATTTTTCAGGTTTTTACCAATTTGTTCACCGGCTAATTAAAATAGTACATCCACACTTGGGTTATATTTTGAATTGGGCCACCGAACTAGGTTATACTCGCTGAGTCCGGCTCCGACTATTTTGCATCAATTTATTAGATAATGCCCTGGCGACCAACAGATTGTTGATTTTCGGCAATGGAGAGATGTGTTGAACAGTTTACAGACCTATCATATGACTCTGCATACACGTGGAACAATTAAGTTCCGTGGAAGGAATATCCATGTATTTTTTTTTTTTTTATTTTATTTTATTTTTTTTGGGGGGGGGGTGTGATATACAAACCAAGTGAATGCTCCTCGGTTTTGAAGAGCCAAATGATTGGTTGGTTCACCATGATTGTAATTTGAAGAATTGTTTGATATGTTATTTTTTCATTATTTTAGGTGACTGTACCTATTTGGAGTTCGAATGGGATTTTCGTCTACTCCTTTAACATGGATAACCAACAGATAATAAATGAGATTATTCGTTATTGTTTCTCAATGGGTTTCAAACTAAAGGAGATAATGAGTTGCTTCGCTTTAACAAATAAAAGTTTAATGAGTGAGCGTTCGATAAAGAGAAGACTTTCCGACACGGGTTTATTTCGACGGAACTACTTTTCTCCTTTGGCTAGTGTAGCCACATATATCTCAGACGTTATTATGTAGAGTGGAATGCAGCACGGATACAGATGCATGGACGCACCAGCGATTTATATTAAACGGATTTCAGGTGTCGATGTCCTTTGTGGCTAGTCTTATATGCAAATTATTGATCCAGTAGTGGACTAAGAAAAATAAAAATAAGCTAACAATACTATGCTAAGGGCCCGAATTTATTACGGCACATTGATTCCTATGATAAACTGAAAAACTACGGTATCTGCATAAATGGATATACGGATGGGTGTCTAGGAAAATTATCTGGTGTGAAGCTACTTGTTCTAGTAGTGATCCACGAATAGTTGGTGGACATTTGTCAAGGCGGTTGATAGCACGAGAGCATGTCCTAAAATTGTAAGAGGCGACTTTGGAACTGAAAACAGGCATGTAACAGGATTTCAAGACGCTTTAAGTGAGCAAAGTTCTTTTATATATGGGACAGGCACCGGAAATCAGAGAATTGAAGCATTCTTGAGGCAGCTGTGTAATGGATGCTGTCAGTTCTGGATTTTATTAATTTGGGCATTTAAAGGATAATGGAAAAATAAACAAAAAACAAAACAAAACGACCCTGCCCGCAAACCATGGTAGCCGACATAATAATAACATAGGACCCTATGGGAAATATCATGTGGTCTCCTTTCATAATTATGTCCGATGACCGCTCCTGCCAAATATATTCTCAACAAAGGACCCCAAAATGTTTATAAATCTTAATCTCCATTAAAACTAGTTAGCAAGTTTAAATCAAACATAGTATGGAATGAACTTAATATGACAACTTTTAAGTTAAAAAGCAAAAATAGAATGATATGAACTCTCTAAACCATGTCTGGTCAATGGACTTGCGTCCTGATCCATGTCGGTTGGGATTGATCAGTGGACATAGTGGAAATTAAATCCGAATGGGCAAGTTTATTCACAAGTTGGCTTATTGATGAGCGATACAGGCTCACTTGAGATCTTGTTTATTTCCCTTTGACCTTCATTTTTTTTTGGGGGGGAAATCTGCTTCCTAAAATTTGGTTACCATTTGACATGCTAATAAATATAGAAACACAAAGTAGATGACGTGTAATGTCATGTAGTTCAAAGTCAAGGTCACAGTGACTTTGATTCGCCACACATCGCCTTCGTATGATGCATCCACATATCAAATTTAATAACCGTTTAAAAGTTTTGCCCCGGGCACAAAGCTGGCATACAGGTCAAAGTCAAGGTCATTATGATCTGAAGTTTCTAAGCGACACATTGCCTTCACATGATGCATCCATGCACTATAGGTTGGATGATGCTATGTGCTACGATACAAAAGTTTTGCTGTGACAGACAGATAGACAAGATTATTCCTATATATCAAATATCGTTCACGGTTGTAAAATAAAATAGTTTTAGGTGGCTGTTAAAAATAAAATGCATACAAAACTGTTTTGTTTTTCAGGAAGATATAAAAAAGATATAAGTGTATGGAACTCTCACCCGATTAGATACACAAGAAATTCCGATTGACCAGCGGGGAAACCTTGTATTCTTTATACTACATCTGAATTGGGAGATACCACCGATTAACGATATTGTGCTACAGAGATGCAGAAATATGTGTGTGCTTAACAAAAATACTCTATCTGATCCGGATTTAACCGAGCTGTTTAACATTTTGATTGCAGAAAATAATTTTCAGTTTCCTGGAACTGTTGATGAAGCATGCGATTTCTACCTCGCGTTC
>MJUU01028872.1:14371-32842 GCA_002080025.1 Modiolus philippinarum
GAGTGTCACTGTTTGCTGTTCCCCAAGAAGAAAAGACTATTGACCTGTTAAGGCTGGTATAAGTACATGATACAGGTAATAGGTTTTTCCTAACTGGTTAGTAAGCTGTTCATCATGTTCATGTTTGTTTTTGGGAACCTTGATTCTATTGACATATCTATATATCTCTAACACAATTGGAGCAATATAGTACTTCATACAATATTTAAGATTAAGAAATTTAAAGAAGAGAGTTGGAGTAACATTATTGAATGCCATCATTTTTCTCCAGGTAAACATATATTATCAAATCAAGACAACTGACTTCCCCAGGCATTTTTCAGAATGTATGTTTACTTTCAGGGATTGTCTTCCATTAAAAAGCATGCTTTGATCTCTAAACATAAATATAGTTCATTTATTCCTTTGTCAGTTAAAAGGAGGAGAGACTAATTTTGTATTTTTTGTTATTTATGCACAACTATGAGATGTGCTTGCTGAAACTTTGCATTGGATAGATACAACTTATTGAAACATTACACAGATCTGTATGGGTCATTATGAATACTGCTGATAAAATCAGGTATATCGCAAATTCTTCATTTTGCTTATCTGATTCCACTTGTTGGAAAAGGCACTTAGTCAATTAGCTATTTCAAAACAATATAAATCGCATTTATCTGGTTTTACTCCAACACACACTAATAAAGTGATTATCATATAATCTTCTATACTGCATTCAAACAGGATAATCCTCCAGAGGCCACTATTGGTGGACAAGCATTTTCTGTGGAAGTTTCACAGGGCAGTGTAAGCTCATTAGACCTGTACAGAAGTTTAGTGGTGGACAGAGAGGGTTATATGCAAATAAACCCGAAGACTTTTGCTATTCTTGATTTTGATGAGGCAAACAATGTTTTAAAGGTATTTGTTATCTGTATTAGATAGATTTTTTAATAAATAATTAATGGAACTATTATCAAGAAACTCCAGTCAAGCTTCCACACTGCAGATATGTACTTCAATACTCAGACATTCTACTGCTTTAGCATTTCATTTCTGTCGTTTGTCCATCCACATCTTACTTTTTATACGACCGCAAAAATTTTTGCGGTCGTATAATGGTATGGTGCTGTCGTCGTTGTCGTCGTCGTCGTCGTTGTCGTCGTTGTCTGTACACAGGCAATTGTGCCACGCATGAAAATCATGAAAAAAACGTATGAATTTCATGCGTGTATCTACGCGCATATAAAAGACGAAACGAGCTACACCTGATTTTCGCATGAAATTTTTCGCCTGAATTTCATGTAATTTTCATATGAATATCACATGTAAATTAAAACGCAAGATTTACATGCGTGCTTAGAACGCCTGAATTTCATATGTGGCTCGATTCATCTTATATTCATGAAATTTGTTTCGTGCGTATTTCATGTGTGGCTCAGTTTACATGAAATTCATGAAAATTTTGTAAATACCTTTCCTTCTAATTTCAGTTCATCAGATCAGTCTTCTAAAATCTAAGGATTAACTCCCCCCATCGTAGTTCTGTCCTTAGCTATATTTGATATTACTGATTATTCGAATTTCGTTTGGTCTTATGCATTTTAAACAATTTTTGAAATTATGGATTTCCTTTGTTTGGGTTCTAGTGCTGCTGATGAGGAATTAATTTCTGAAATGGCCATACAGCTCATTAAAATTATTGCAGTTGGAGTTGACATATGTGTTATGGTCTCATGTTCATTTACTCCATATCCTTTCATAAAATATTCATCTTTGGTTTTGCTTCATAATTTTATTGTTTTCCTAAATCGGTGTGACAAAGAAATGAATCGTTTTGTTACAACATCAAAATGTCATAAAATGTAATCTTATCCTGCATGTTTTAAATAATGCATGGAGAAAACAATTATAAATCTGTATTAAACAATGTTTCTAAACATTTCAAGTTGAATAGTATCGACAGAGCACTGATAGTTAAAAAATAGAAGCACTAATGGTGAAAAATTGTAACACTTATAAGTGTGTTAAAACTGTTAATTGTTTCTAATCAATAATTAATTCTACAGATATTAAAACTTACATGCTGTTATTGTTGATAGATGTCCTAGTTTTGTATCATGAATTAATCCTCAGTTTTAGTTGTACTTCATAGTTTTATTGTTTTCCTTTTTGTGTATATCTATTTTAAAATATGTTGACAGAGCCATATGTAAACTGTACATGACGTTTTGAAGAGGGCTATTATCATGATTGTGAATACCAAGCAGAAAACTTTTATTGAACAAAAGTCAGATTTACACTCCAAGCTTACATGCTAAAGCTGGTCTGCGATAGTTAAGATGACAACATTGTGTATTCTCACTTTTGAGACAGAACAGTCCTATTGTTAGCGGTGTGAGATTTCCTTGTCTTGTACCCCCGGTACAAGATAGAACTTACCAAGCAAGGTATTCTAACGTCACTGACATCGCTTAGGAACAACGGATGACAAGAACGGCATGGTGGTGAATAAATCATTGTTTGTGATTACAAAAGTGAGAAAATAAATCAAACACAAAGAATTACAACCCAATTACAATCCCTCTTAAAGACTAGAGTATATGAATCTAACACCGGTGAAAATGCAAGATTTAGAAATCTCAAGACACCCTCGGGTTAGATTTCAATGGTTCTCTGACTCGGCAAGCCTCGGCAGAGAAGTATTGAAATCTTACCCTTGGGTGTCTGAGATATCTTGATCTTGCCTTTTCACCGGTGTTAGATTCATATACTCTAGTCTTTAAGAGGGATTGTAATTGGGTTGTAATTCTTGATTTCTCTTCATTAAGTGAAAGTTTTGCCACTTGGTTGACCTTTGCAATAAATTGTAGAATATATTATTTACGAAATTCAAGTGAATAAACAGAGAACTGGAAAATTTTAAGATTCATTAATTTTATTCAAGGTTTCTATTTTTTTTCTTTGTCTCTGCTCGAGCTCCACCCATTTTGTTTCGTCAATTTGAGAGAGAGCAGCCTGGAAAGATTTCCAAAATTCTGGTTTACTTAGCCCTGTTCCTAATAGTTTCTCCTTGTCTGCAAATGCTCTCTACAATGAAGAAAAATTCATAATTTAATAATTCCAAATGTAATTGTAACGTTCATTTTCATTGGTCAACGTCATGAATAGCAAACGGAAATATTTTTCGATATTTCCGTTTGCCCATTAATCTGCTCCGCAAAAATATAGTGCAGCAAATAAAGACGTCATAAACATGGATCACGCAGTTTTTAACGTACAAAGTTGGAATTATAAGGATTAAACACTGATTTTTAGGAAATTATGTATGTATAAACTCCGGCAGCTCACTCAAAAACTTTACATAAAGTCCTTCGGACTTTATTCAGTTTGTGAGTGAGCTGCCGGAGTTTATACATAGATAATTTCCTAAAAATGAGTGTTTAATCCTATATTAATTCTTTTACCAACTGAAATAATAATTTTTTACACTAAAAATATCAGCTGGACACAGAGCACCAATTATTTTTCCTGCAGGGCTCCAGTAGTAGCATTTTGAGTTACTCAAACTATTTTTAGATTTTGTTGTTACATGTCATACCCCTCCAGACCTGGAATTGACTGAAGTAACATGGTTTTATTTTCGGGGATGCGTGACAGTTGGGAGATAAGTGTATTGTATTTTAAGCTTTGTGGACGTAAATCTAAGATTTTACAGCCGAAAATTGAGTTAACCTAGCGACGCACCAATGTTTTATATTAGGTCTTTGAATGTGTGTGCATTTTTTCTGTGCCAAACTGATTCAATATCATTATTTCTTGGTGTTTCTCTTTCTTGAATATTATTTTTAAACTACAAAATTGTTCAGTTCTATTACTTTATATAACAAGAAGATGTCATCAGAAGGAGTACTTGGATTTTGACAGCTGTATTAGTAAAATAGCATCCTTCCACCCAAAATATGAAAAACAGGGGCAAGTAATTTCAAAGGAACAAGCCCCAGTACGCTTAATATTCTGGTAAGGGTATGAAATTTTACTTCACTACATACAATAATCACAAGTTTTGATAGGTGATTGAGAATGAGCTTTTTGTTTAATTCCAAACTTTTTTGCCAAGTCATGAACAACACAGATGTTATTTCTCAATTTATGAGGCTTGTTTAGGGAGGTTCCCTATATCCAATATCTCAATAAGTCTGGACTAGAATAACCAATTGAAAATTGAATATATCCCAATAATTATGGAAATATCCCATATCCCATGGTAATAAAGGGCTACGCAGAGCACAGCAAGATACTACCGCAGCATGTCGTCCACTGAAATTTGAAAAAGTGTAATTTAAAGTGAGTATGGACATAGAAAAGAGCTTGACACAATAATTATATGGACGCAATAAGGAGATTGACCCAGTAATTAGCTGGACACAAACTAGGGAAAATAAAAATTAGCCCTTATGACTCCTTATTATTCCTCTTTGACCCTTCATAGCTCGGAAACGGTAAGAGCTACGATCAATCCATGGACATACTGCTGAAAGCTTATATCAAGAGGAATCCAAAGAAAATAAAAGAAAATGTGTCCATGGGACACGGATGCCCCTGCCATGTAGATGTTCCGGCAAACAGGAAGTAGATGAGCGACAGACTTGAAAAGGGGAGACACGGTACAACTCATCATACCAAAGCTTCAGACCAAATATCAAATCATTCCTGCGCATACAAGTTGAGAAATCCTTGACGAAAATTTTGGACGTACATTCAGATGTACAAATGGACGGACATGGGTAAAACTTAATGCCCCCGTCGCCTAACGGCGAGGGCATAAAATTTCATCAAATCTGATCAAAAATAAAATTGCATATTATTTTTTAAAAAAATGCAATTTTGGCCCCTTAGACCCCTTATAGCTAGGAAACAGTAAGACCTATGCCAAATCCGTTGACATACTACTGAAAGATTAATCA
Organism: Modiolus philippinarum; assembly: GCA_002080025.1. Classification (NCBI taxonomy): domain Eukaryota; kingdom Metazoa; phylum Mollusca; class Bivalvia; order Mytilida; family Modiolidae; genus Modiolus; species Modiolus philippinarum. The sequence goes on from MJUU01028872.1 coordinate 19,321, forward strand.
AGAGGAATCCAAAGAAAAAAATCCCATCGAAATGCGATGAAAAATAAAAATTTTAGGTAATCTGCAAATTTGCAGTTTTTGGCCCCTGTGAACCCTTATAGCACGGAAACGGTAAGAGCTATGCCAACTCTGTTGACACACTACTGAAAGCTTGTATCAAGACTCAAGAGAAATCCAAAGAAAAAATCACGTCGAAATCTGATGAAAAATAAAAATTTCAGGCAGTCTGCAAATTTGCAGTTGTGGTCCCTTTGAACCCTTATAGCTCAGAAAAGGTAACAACAACGCCAAATCTGTTGACATACTACTGAAAGCTTACATCAAGAGGAATCCAAAGAAAAAAATCCCATCGAAATCCAATGAAAAATAAAAATTTAAGGTTATCTGTAAATTTACGATTTTGGCCCCCTTCGGTCCCTCATAGCTGGGAGGTAAGAGCTACGCCAAATCCATTGACATACTACTGAAAGCTTACATCAAGAGGATTCCAAAGGAACCAAATTTAAACTTGATTGGTAATTTACAAACACACAGCAAATATCAAATCAAGACTTTCAAGCATTGAAAAGAAAAGGTGGAGAAACTGATATATTTTTTTTTTAAAATTTACTAATACCACGTATTGGACCTTTCTCTCCTATGTATTAACCTCTATATAAAATATGTGCGTTAGTTAGATTAACTCCTCCAGAATTATATTCATTGAAATCTGTCTGTATAATATATAAAAAAAAATATCACTTACCAAAGCTATTGTTACTTTTTTATTTTCCCTCAAGGCTTCCAAGTTGCTTGTGGATTGCTTGAAGCTACTGAACAAATAGTCTTGCAAGATCTCTAATGGCATAGCAGCAACATTTTTATCTACTGATAAAAGCTGGAAAAAATTAACATCCAATGTAATAGAAGAAAAAAAAGTTCTCTTTTCTGTATCAGTTTGTGTATATGTAACAATGTAAGTTCTGCCTTGACTTGAATGCACCACTGGAAGTTATTTTAAATTTACTTGGTGAAATAAGTACCATTTTGAACCATCCATTAACCAGAAACTTGTCAATTAGTCTTCCATCATTTTGAATTCTTTCTTGTTTTTTTTTTGCTCTAATATGTATTTGTCTTTTTTCTTCAACAAATTTTACAAGGAACAATTTTGAATTTTGGATAAATTTTTAAAATATTTTACTGTTATTATAACACAAGAAATGAGAGCTGAGTATTCATAAGGTAGATCGACACTAATACATGGCGCATTCAATTTGCGCATTTGCGAAACACAAGTCGGATGTGGAATTGACTTTATTGTCAAGCCAGAATATTACTTATTTGGCCTTTTCCTTGTGACGTCATAATAGATTGACATACACTTTCCCCCGAATAAGCTCCCTTTTCCTGTAATTATTGTCTTTTTCGTAAACTTTATAAAATATCTCACTTAATCAAACAGTGACATATAGATTTTTTTCAGCTCAACATGTAGCTGAAATGTATACCTCTGAAATGTCAAAAAAATAAAAAAAATCTATCTGATGTTTAGTTCATTTGAAAGCTAAACAATAGGTATGTTCACACAGTTTCCTATATATTCTTGTAAATGTTGCTGAAAAATACTGAATTTGACCTGATTTTCAAAGGCTGATCACAGGAAAAGATGATCGGTGACATATCAATTTTGTTTTATTTTTGGAATATGTGAGTTTATAATATCTACAAAATATTCCGAAATAAAAAATCTGTCTGAAATTTTTATTAGGCTCGAACTACCTTAAGAGAGCATGTGTGCCTTTAACATGAAAAAGATTAATATTCAAATAATTTGATGACATCACTATTAAAATTTATTGGAAAATGAGTCTGGTGATAAAAATTACTAGAGCCTTACATCAGCCTGTATCGCTCAGTCTGGTTCTAAGATGAATTGTAGACTTACTGAATAAACTGAGCATTCCAGTGATTGAAATGTAACCTATTTCTCTGAGAGTTTTTGAGATACAATTTGAATTCCTATAGGGTCCCTATGTTAAATTATGTTCCCTGCTGGAGGCCATCTTGGATGGGATATACCAACATCATAAATTTTGAAGGGACCCCAAAAGGACTATTATATATGACAAAGTTTGGTTCCAGTTGACTCAGAAGTTTCAGAGAAGAAGATCTTTAAATGCATTTCCCATAAGATCCACATGTTAAACTATGTTCCTGCTGTTGGCCATCTTGGATGAGGTACAAACATAAAAAATTACAATCTTTGAAGGAAACCACCAAAGGACTATTGTGACAAAGTTTTGGTCTTGTTGGCCCAGTAGTTTCAGAGCAGAAGATCTTTGAATGTAATTCCTTTAGAGTCCTATGTTAAACAGTATTCCCCTCTGGCAGCCATCTCGGATGAGATGCGAACTGGCTGCACATGAAGAAATTGTAGTCCTTGATAATCTTAACACTTTTGCAATTCAAACTTAACCTCTTTCTCAAATATTTTTAGAAATTAATGCAAAAAATGCATAAAATCATGAAAATATCAAAGAAATAGGTGCAATATAACTCCTGGATGGGTCAAGATTTTCTTCAAAATTTCAGAACAAATAGATCATATTATGCTGACCATTTTTGTCAGTTTCACTCGATCTACAATCATTTTCAATATACAGGACAAAAAGTAACTTCAACAAAAAATTTCATGGAAAAAAACTCCAAGACAGGTTATCAGACATTATCCAAAATTGCAAGGTGGGTAGATCTCATCATGCTGATAATTTTTACGTCCGTCAGATTTTTGATATCTGGAACAATTTTTGAGTTATTTGTTATGTTCTATTTATAGTGATAGCGGCCTTATTGGTTGGTCTAGACATAAAAATCCCAAACTTAAAAGTGCATACCTGGGTGATGATTACAGGCCAAGTTTGGTTAGCATTGGCCTAGTAGTTTCAGAGGAGAAGATCTTAAAAAAAGTTAACACCAAAGACGTTGCGGGACACCCATGACAATGATGACAGAATGCCAACTGATGGAAATAGCTTACATGGCCCTTATAATGTCAAAAAGCTGCATGATATATGGTTAAGCCAAATTTCTTTCATGCAACCGAGAAATAAGGCAAAGTAATAGTGCTTGTAACTAAGTAGGGGCAGTGAAAAATAACGGTTAAGAAAGATGAAATATTTCATTGCACTATTTTGTCTGTAATTTCTTCCGAAATAAAACAATTATCTATCTTTATATATAAACAATCAATAATGGCCTGCTGCTTTATAGACAATAACAGTACATTGACTTGACATAAACCCAATATAGGATGAGGCCCAGAAATGCGGGAAAATGCGAGCCAAATCCTTATATATGTAATATAGGACATTTTGTTTTGATACGGACTTTATCATGACCTGAGTATTAAGTGAGCCCGTTAGGACGAGCTTGATGCGTTATGCTGTGATAAAGTCCATATCAAAAACAAAATGTCCTATATTTCTTTTATCGGTTATTTACAAAATGATAAATACAACTGCATATTAAGTGGAAAAAAGCTAAAATTTCTATTTTAGCACAGTTAATCTATTGTTAATTGCAATATTTTTTATGGATTATTCATTCAACGTATTACGCCAATGAACATGACAAATGGCACAAAATATAATATCAGCATAGCAACCCGCACGTGACGCCTTCACAGTTACCTTATAATTGTGATTATTTCCAGTTCGGTTATACTGAGATTATCAGTCTCTGTAGATCAAAGGATATCATACAAATTACCGATAAATTGAGTATCACATCAAAGTACTGTTATTGTGTTAATACTGGGACAGAAACAAAGCGAATTTTTTGGTTAAACATGAGGTTCCATATTTTGTTGTGCTAGGTATACCCCACACATTGTTCAATAAAGGGAAAATGACCAAGTCCCAGCAAAGAGGAAGTTGATATCATAAGGTGACCAATATACAATTATTGACTTTGCTATAGGTTGCTGCAACCTGAAAACAAGTTATAGTCACCGACCTAAAAGCGAGGTGAATATTGCTTTTTGAGGGTTGATAAATCCCTGTAGCAACCTATTCAAAGTCTATAATTGTTTTATTATACATTTGTATCATTATACATAGAGACAATATTACCGTCAATCATTGAGAAATTGAAATTCTGTTTCGTTTCCTTTTATGTTTTATAAATTCATTCTTTTGAGGATACTGACCATTTACATACATAGAGACAATATTACCGTCAATCATTGAGAAATTGAAATTCTGTTTCGTTTCCTTTTATGTTTTATAAATTCATTCTTTTGAGGATACTGACCATTTACATTGTATAGATAAAATTAATTTGCGTCTTAAATTAAGAAAAAGAGAAAAATAACTATAACTTTTCAGAAATTTATTTAATAATGATGTTCTATCCTAAATTCGGTTGACTATGGACATCTGGAATTTTTATTTCTATTTTTAGCCCATTGTAGGTTGACATGACGCTCCAGACAACCTGTGTGCTATTTATAGCCCGTTTCAGGTTAACATAACATTCCATACAACCTGTGAGGTATTTATAGCCCATTTTAGGTTGACATGATACATACTCATTACTTTTTAAGCTGTTTTCGGCCAATCAGAAAACAGATAAAATACAATCATGTTATAAAATCATTTACAACGCATTCCCCCAATATATAAAATTAAATGCCAAATTTTAAATAAATCGGCCCAGCAGTAGCTGAGAAAAGTGTGACGAAAAATATGGAAGTCAAATCAAATTTTTAAATAGCTGGTGTACAATGGCAATATGTACTGAACATTCTGTGAAAAGTTCATTGAATTTAACCAAGTGGTCTAGGAGGTGTTGTCGCCACCAAGTATGTATTGGCGGATGGAATAACCAATGGAATAACGGACGAATGGAGACCATGATACCTCGCATTTCTACCTGTTTCTAAAACTCGTCAAATAAATTTTGTATTTTCTGACAATGTACAAATATTGTATATATACCATCCGCTAAAGCGGGGGTATAAAAATGTTTTTCAAGCTATTGCATTAGAATGCTTATAACTGTATTGTATTTTAAGCATTGCGGACATTAATCTTGATTTTGCGGTCTCAAATATTCGCGTCACTAGGTAAACTCAATTTGCGACCGTAATATTTATGATTTATGTTAGCAAAGTTTAAATTCAATACAGTTATCTCCTAGCTCAAAGCAGTTACAAGTACAATCACATATTTATGTGTTAAATGCCTTTTTAAAAGGTTCTATTCATTGCTTGGTGTTTCATTGTTGACTCTTCTTATTAACATTTTATTTAATTCATACTAATTACTTACTTTGTGCCTAACTTGGTTCCTCCAATTTGTAAACATACTCAAGGCAAAGCTATAGCACTTAACTATGTGGGCCTGCTCTGCCTTGACCCCACTGCTAACAAGCAGTCTTGCTGCCTTGCTCTGCAAAATTTTAAATATAAGTTTAAGTATGTAAAGAAAGTAATTATGAAGAGTATTTCAGTATTGACTCACCTGACAAATGCCTCTCAGCCAAACTATTAAGTCTAAACAAAATCTTAGATCAAATCAGGTTTTCCCATACTCCAATGCTAATAACATAACCAATTGTAATATTTTATTATTAATCTTTAATATAGATTTTTTATAATTATATACTGGCTTCGCTGAAGGGGACTTTAGGTTTGCACATTGTCTGTCATTCCGTCTGACATCACTCAGTTTTCCAGACTTTTTTCCCATACTATTAGAGATATTTAGTTTATATTTCGTATGTAAGTCAACATTGATGAGTTACAGATCAAGTTCCAGTCCATTGATTTTGGGTGGAGTTATGGGCCCTTGACTTAGAAAATCTATGTTAATTTTCTGGCCAGCACCTGGGTTGAAAAAAATAATCTGGCTCTGACTTTGTCCATTAGAAAAAAAAGCCTGGCTCAATAAAATTTCTTAGCTTAGTGTACAGCAGAAAGAAGTAATCTGCCCCGGGACGGCCTGGGTACAAATCCCAGGNCCCCCCCCCCCCCCCCTCAAAAATCAAATGGTCCGTGCCTAAATGTGGAATATAGGACATTTTGTTTGTAAGACAAACTTACATACATATTAAGGTAACACTCAGGGTTAAATTCGAATATAAAGGCCCAGCCCATGGTTAAATTTCCAATAACCATATACCTGCCATGAATTATTTCTTAATAATACCTGAAATGTTACTTATTTTCTTTATTATCAATAAACCATTCAGTATCAATTTTATGATATGAAATGTCAGTCACAAATGAAAACTGACATTTTCAGCTAGATTCATGTCTTCCTGGACTTTACCCTGGATCGGTCCACTGACAGTGTGATGGGTGCTATATACAGAGCAGGACATGCTTACCCTTCAGGAGCACCTGATGTCACTCCTTTTGAGAGTTCACACTATTATTGCTTTAGTTTTTATTTCTGTATTTGTAGGGTTAGCATTTTGTGGTTGTGTAGCGTCTTTGGTCTTCAGTTTTATGGTGTTCTAGTTTTTGTCTTGTCTAAAGGACTTAGATTTATGTAATCTTGTTCTTGGTTCCTTCGGTATTCTTCTGCCAATATTTTTTACAACATTTTAATGGTTCATCCAAATTTTGGCTTTATCATTTCAGATTAGCAATATGATCATGGCAACAGAGTTTGGTATCCAAGACCAAATAGAAATGGATAGAAAAATTACCAGCTACCTAGATTTATTGAAACAGACATATGCGTCTCTACTGATGAAAGTGAAAAGCCATCTATCAACTCATTTAGTGAGTACAAATAAATGTACCTAGGGTGATAACAAATCATTACCATAAAAATCAATTACTTTCAAGGACTTTCAAGTTTCAACAAACCACATATTCATGTTGAGGGAGTTTGGTACACTTAAGGGTGATGTGCTTTGTCTTTTTAGAAATAATGGGTGACAATTTTCAATTTATAGTCATCTTTACTTATGTCATCATTTTTAGCCCAACTGGCTTGAGCCAGGGTGAGCTTTTGCCATCACTTTACGTCCTTCGTCCGTCCGTCTTCTGTTTGACGTAAACTTTTCATCATTTTGAGGTAAGAGGACTGAGAGAATTAAGACATCATCTAATAAATTATTACAAGGGGATGAAAGGTAATGTGATTTGGTATAATCTTCAGACTTGATTTTCTAAACCAATTCAACAATTGCATATTTTGAACTTTTTTTTTCGTTTAATTGGCAAAATAAGTTAACAAACTTATATTTGTTATTTATGATAAGCAACATTTTCTACTTAAACTATCACTTTTTAGGTAGATGACATAGTTCAGCATGGGCCGCCAAAAGCTTTTATTGAAGATGCATTTGAAAAAATGCATGGCAGAATTAGAGACCAAATATTTCTGCAAAACCAACATGCAACCAGTAGAGACACAGCCACTGCATTTGCTCAAATGGAGGTCCTTTCACACATAATCACCGGAGGTTACTTCTCACAAGATGGAAGATGGTAGGCTATATTATTGAACATAATAAAATATTAAGTTTTATTCAAACAACATACTTAATTACTATGTTGAACTGGTTATTTGAGTTGCTTAATTTCAAGAGAAATTTTTACCTGGATCACAAACAGTGACCGCAGGTCTAGGAAATAATTAAACTTTGGTTTTAATGAAAATAAATTTCTTCTGGAAAAAGGCATGTGAGTCTTGGCACTTCCCACAGCATCTATGTCCCGTGAGTTAGGAAGAATGGTTAAAGTCCATTCTTGTTAACTGACATGCCCCACATCAACTATATTGGTTAATGTTTGATGCATTTTGAGATGACAACTGCAATACATGCTTCGGATACTGTTTTTGACCTACATTTAACAGATGAGCAACTTTGTTATTTAGAAAGGTTAAAGTCCATTCCAGCTTGCTGACATGTCCCACATCAACCATATTGGTTTGAAGGATGCATTTTGGGGTGAGTGCTGCAATTACTGCTTTGGATGCAGTCTATGACATTGATTTTAGGCATTAATGAATCAATAGGCAAGAATGATTATAGTCTATTCCTGTCTTCTGACATGTTCAACATGTGACAATGTTGTGCAAATGGTGAGCTTAGTGGTCTTTGGCTCCTTTCTATGTTTAAGTATAGAGTTATTACTGCAGGCATCATTGGAATAGTGTATTCTTCTTCTTATTTTTTTTTTACAATTATTTTCAGGCTTCAGATGATGTATTAAACCTTTCAGAAAAGAAAGAAATTAAAGCATTTCTTGGTTTTGTTTCTAATGAAAATAAAGACAACAATGGAATGCTGCTGACAAAAGCTGAAAGATCTAAGAGCAGAAAAATAATCATAACTGAAAACAAAGCTATTTTCAAAGGTAAATTATATTATTATATGATTAAACAATGCTAGAAAGAAAGTTATCTGTGTAAACTCTGGTAACTCTTCTCACAACGTGAATAAAATCTTGAGAATATTACATAGGAAAAGCTTGCTTACAAGTGAGCTACCAGGCTTTTAACATACAAGAACAGACAGTAAATAACAAAATACCAAAGTTACTTTGAATTTACTTTCTATAGGTGGCCATTTCAATAATTAATGTTTCTTCAGTGCCGATAAATAATAAAACATTTGGAAGTCCACAGATTGAAGACATTTAAAAGCTGACAGAGAACCAATATAAACCCAAAGAAACTAAATATTTTGAATACCAACGTCATGTAAATGAACATAGCTTGTAGATGAGCAATAAATACCATACTGATGTGAGAACTTTATAGGAGATAAATGTTTTGTATTTTTCAGTGATAGATTTTTCAGTGGTTTCAAAATAAAATAAAGCCCACACTTTATGTGTATTTAGTCTTTATTTCTTTAAAAAATTTGAAAGAAAAAGATTTTTATACAAAACCTAACAAGGATATTTCGAACTATTTTAACTTTGGTGTAAATTTTATTTGTTGAATAAGAAAGGGAAAGGTGCTGAAAATCAATACTATATATGATAACAAAATACTTAAAATTGATGACTATTTTGTAGATGAAGTATAGAAAATGACTAACAAGTTAAGAACTAGTAAAAGGAGGAATTTTAAAGTACTAAAGCATTATTTCCATTTACTTAAAACATACTGTATACTGAACCATGATGGTAATTTTTGGTTCTAAAAGCAACTGAAATTTTCAGTCCTGAATTGAATGAATGTAGATTGCAGCAAAGAAAATTACTGTAATTTTCAGCGCAAAAAATGGTTGAAATTTTCAGTACATAAAAGGGATTCTAATCATTACTGTAATTTTCAGTGTATTAGTTTTGCATATTACTGCAAATTCATGATCAAGTGTTCAAAAAATATGAGAAAGAAATGTACTGAATAATATATTATTTTTGAAGTATTTGATAAAGTTAGATAAATTTCCAGATGTTGTTTCATAAACACACAGTCTGTTCTTGTATTTATATAGGGGCAAGATGTCAAAGTGGAGAGCAAGTGAATGTGGGAAATTCAGTATTATTTAAAGAAATTAATTCTGATCAGGTAAATACATGTATTATATTTAAGTTGATAAAATATCACAATTAAATTGAAGGAATATGGAGTAAATGCAAATGAGACAAAGGCTCTACAAAAACATGGTAAAAATAAGCAATGAAACAATGCTTTTATTGTTGTTCTTCATCTTTAAATCATCACAAGGCCTTCAACAATGAGCTTTACTCACAACCTCTTGATCTGTGGATGCGGGATTGTCAACAAACATAACCTTAATTTGCAAAGTGTTATGACTATCGCTGTCATCCATTGCCCCCAACAAATAACAGATAGAAGACCATCACAACATTTTAACAATTACAGGGCACTTATCAAGCCAATAATAAGAAAACTTGGAATAATAAAATCAGGAGACGTGGGTACAATAAACAGGTGGTCAGAATAACAGTTTGAAATTACAAAAAATAAAAAAGCCAAAATTTGAAAGTATGAGTATAGTGCATCACTATGAAAAATTCTCTTAAGAACAAGTACACCATAACTGAAATGTATATAGAGCATAAATATCTCTCACAGGGAATCTTTCTTCGGACTCCACACTGCAGGAGGAAAACTCTAGTCTAAAATTAACAGTGAAGGGATATGGAGTAAAGTCAAATGAGACAAGGTCTCTACTAATACATAGTAAGTTATATATGACCCATAGCACCAGTTTGAGCGGAATTCATTAAATCATTGCTACATGTCGAGCAATGCTTCATTCATGTTGATCTTCTTTACTCGTTAATCCATGGATGTGGGATTGTCAACAATTATAAAATTAACTGGAAAAGTGTTCTTACAACTATTGTCATCCATTGCACAACCAAAAGACTAATAGAAGACAATCACAACATTTAAACAACCACAGGGCTTTGTCTTTGAATAAATTTATGGATCAATTTATGTACATGAAATTAATCTCTTCCAATACATGTTGAAGACCTAACACTTTCGTTGTTGTTCATCATCTTGTTGCATTGATTAACATGAATGTATATGTGAAATCTAGGCTTGTGATATATCAAATCACATAAAATCAACAAAGTCTAAGGTACCATCCTCCACATGGAAAGTGGGGAATTTTCTGTATTTTTATCATGCTTGTTTTATTGCGCATCACAGATGACGTTGAAATTTTTTACAGATTTACTTCAACTGAAATGCCCTTTGTGTGCAATAAAAGACATAGCCATGGAGATGTTTCTACCTGGCTAGGCCCTAGGCCCCACAGAAGTGCTTCAGGGTGGTAAAATCTCAGTGCCTACGAGTATAAACGTAGGTAACTGATATCACTGCTGCACAGGCTTGAGTTGTTTATGTGAATATTTTATCTGAAGCTCCAGCGAGGGATTTATATGCAAAATTTTGTAAAAGCAAAATATTTTGGCAATCAGTCAGAAAAAAAGAAGCTGCAATTAAATGAAAATAATAGCAAAGGTATATATTTTATACTTTATAACTAAATTTTAGGAAAAAATTGGATTATTTAAAGGAGGCTATGAAGTCAGAGAAGGGGATGGAACACCTAAACAGATTGTTCAGATACAGCCATTTAGAAAAGTTACACCATCAACAGCACTTGGATTTCATTCGGAGAGATTTATTTTGTTGGAAGATTGTGTATTTGTCCACCCAAAAGGCATATTACAGAAAGTTTGTCTTATACATGATTGTGTGATGATATTTTTATTATTTTCTAAAGTCCCGTTTTAATACCAGTGGTTTTTCCCTTTCCCAGTTTACCCTAGTAACGGAAGTATGAAGGTAAGACGATTCACGCTAATTAATGTATTTCTGATCAACTTAATGACTGGAAAAGTAATTCGTAGGCTTAAGGATCATTAGAATATACTTGTCGTAACGTTTATAAGTTTATTTGGTCAGTTTGTATGTGCAAATTAAATTATAGATACCATTATCGATTTGTGCTATTTATAGATTGTTTACATATAAATATCAGTAGTAGTATACATCGTCACTATAGGCCCTGATATATTCCGATCCGTATTTGCTGTTAGAGAGTTAGGTCCTTCAGATGCTTAACAATACAGTGGATTCCACTTAATTGCAAACCTGATAATCGCAAAATTCGGTTAATTGCAAAAGAAATCAAAACACCGATCCATTTCCCATTCAAATAACGTTAAATTCTCCTGTTAATCGCAAAGCAGTTAATGGCAAAATTCGCTTATTAGCAAAAGAAAATTTGCTAAAAATGCATGAAAGTTTCGTTTATAAGCAAAACAGAGAGGTTTATTGCAAAAACAAAAGGATAAAATTTTGACAATTGCATAATATTGACAAGTGTATTTTTGTAACAGATCGATACCGGATGTTTGGCAGTGACACAGATCACATGTATGAATGTCCAACCGCTGTTATTTGCTGAAATAAAATATTTACTACAAGAAATTGTGTTTCTTCTTTATTGATTTGTTGTTCTTACTTCAATAAAACTTATGATTAAACATAGAACTTGCTGCACTCAAGATCTTCGAAGATTGTATACACAGGTAAAATGGGGAATCCCCTATTTTCACAGTCATCTGATTTACAGGTAAACATAATTAATGTGAGTGGTAATTATTGATTAGAGTAAAGGAAATGGGCAATTAGCAAAGGAAATTTAAAAAAAAACATGCTAATTATGATTTATAAAATAGACTAATTATAATTGGAATCCTACTTATAAATATTCATGTATTGGTCACGTGACACTATTCCTATTTATACACAATTTGTCAAAGATGTCCTAGATTGTGGACAAAACAATTTCAACAATGATACAAACCTGGTGTACAAATAAAACACAGAAAAACAATTTTTTATGTTTATCATTACTACAATGTAATGGAATAACAGATAACTACAATGTAAACATATTATTGGATGTAGGTCAACAAAGGTAACACAGGTACTTACACTCTCGATCCCAGACAAGAAAAAAAACAACACTAGAAGTTTATAAAACTTTATTTTTCACAAACATAAAATTTTTATTGAATGAATTTCAAACAATATAAACAAAAATACAAATATTTGACAAATATTTCACAATATTGACACTTTTATATATATATGCAGTCAGAGGTATCGTAATTGTCGTCAGCTGTTTTGTACTTCCGGTCTGTACTGGGCTTTCGTTTAATTGAAAAATCCGCTTAATCGCAAAATTTTCTCTGACAAATGGGCTTTGCAATTAAGCGGAATCCACTGTACTAACAATCATACATTACAAACATTTAAGTGAAAAGGATTTTTGGTATCGCCCTTAAAAAGATAGACTCGTCCAAGTCCAAGTATAAAAGCAGGTGCATTCAGTTCTTCGGGCTGCTTTTGGCGGTCGTTATTGTCGATATAGTCATTCTGCTTCATTAGATGGTTAAAGACTTCAAGGTAACTAAACGGTGATACAGATTCTGAATAAGAATCCTGGTACATAACCTGAATAAGGTTGCAGCGGAGACTTTAGACCTGAACAAGGTTGCAGGGTAATATAAGTGTGCAAAGGTAACGCACCGGTAACAAGTGCACCGGCAGTATATAGTAGAGTGCACTGGCAGTAAATAAGAAGTGTGCACTGACAGTATATAGTAGTGTGCACTGGCAGTATATAGTAGTGTGCACTGGCAGTATATAGTGCACTGGCATAGTGGTGTGCATTGGCATAGTGAAGTGCACAGGCAGTATAAATTGCACTGACAAGGGTTAAGAAATACAAAACATAGCTACGGCACAGGTTAAGCTACCAACAAGTGCAGTGATTAGTGATAGTTATGTCACAGCGAGATATGTATACGTGTATTTAACATCAATATGATTATATAATTTGGGGGTTATAAAGATTATATCATTTCATTACATTCATTCATTTTTCATATCATTGATGTACATTTCATCCATTCTTTTCATATATATCATTGATATTTTTCATATTCATCTTACATCAAAAAGGACATTGATGACGTAAATCCATGACATGAAACGGACTATATATTATA
>MJUU01028873.1:3274-25343 GCA_002080025.1 Modiolus philippinarum
TAAGTAAACCAGATATCCGCCCTATTAAGGCCAAAGGTCAAGGTCAAAGCCAAATTTTGGTCTTTTCAAAGTAGAATCAACAATCTGCTAGGCGAAAGGTGATTAGACGTATTTTAGGAAATGTGCGTCTCATTAATGTGTATATTTGGTACATTCAGATTCCAGGGTTGGGATAATTGTAATCAGTATTTGATAATTATCCAGTAATTATTATGTTGGGTAATCACATGTAATCAGTAATCATACCTCTTAGGATTACATGTAATTGTAATTTACAACAATGTTGAAAAAGGCTGTAATCATGAGCAACAATATCATTTGTCATTAAAGCCCCTAGCAACCATACATATTTCAATTAATCTTTACAGTGGTGTTTTTTAAGTCAGTATTTTGTTCCTAGCACCCAAGCAGTTTTTGGATTAAGACTTTGAGTTTCAGGTAAGGAGTCATTTTCATAACTTTAAATAATATATAAATTGGTCTGTTCCAAAAACTCATGGCATGCAGCAGCTAGTAACAGTATCTTTGACAGGGAAAGCCCTTAACAGTTGTTCACAGAACAAATGTCTTTTTAATTATTATAATTGTTCGACTTACTGAACAGTTCTCGCCACAAAATAGCTGAAATATTGCTGAAGTTGGCGTTAAACATCAATCAATCAATCAATCCTTATACAATCAAACATGTTTTAATTGAATTTGTAGATGTTGCCGATATCAGGCGAGATTTTTATTGTGCTAATTGTCTTAAAGACCTATTTACAAATGTCGCTGGTGACATAATCGTTCAATTTTTAAAAGCATTCAATTTATTTTGTAAGATTTAAATAGATTTATTTATTTAAAGTTCTAATATTTTAACAGTTAAACTGGTATTTCTCCTATTATGTTTTTATATATAACACTCTTGTGTTACTTGTATAAAGCTACATTGATTTTATATCGATATTTCATATTTATCATATTTGTTCAATATACTTAACAGTTCTCGCCACAATATAGCTGAAATATTGCTGAAGTTGGCGTAAAACATCAATCAACCAGTCTAATATTTTGCTTCTGGATACGTAAAAAATTATGTTCAATGGTTACAAACCCTTGGTCAATTGCTGTTCAACGCGACCTTCAATATGTAGTCTTTATTAACATTTTGCTTCTGTATAAGTTTACCTACGTAATGGAGGAATATGTAAAAAATTATGTTCAATGGTTACGAACCGTTGAACTTCAAACCCTTGGTCAGTTGCTGTTCAACGCGACCTTCAATATGTAGTCTTTATTAGTTCATTTTGCCCATAAAAAGACACTACCTTTGTTGTGCATGTATATGTAACTTGGTAATAGTAATCTTTTAATGATCTCTACTTGGTCCACGCTCCATTCAGTATGACTGTTTCTGGACTACGAACAAAAACATATAGAATCTATTTCATTACACATCTTAACATATAATACATACGAAAAACAGTCATACATCAGCCCGCTATTGACACAAAAACGAACAAGTAATAAATATCAGTAAGCCAAGATTCGCAACGAAGAAGTCTTCAGATAAACCAAAATCCATATACACTAACACAGTCATCTCATTTGAAGGCATACACGCGGAAAAAAAAAACATACGAAACATCCAAATATAGTCACACAGAAAAACAGACACTAACAGGAAAAAAACTGTCAAAAGTACATCCATATACACAAAACAGGTATCCAAATACTGTCAAAGTAAAATCCATATACTATCACGCAAAAGCAATAAGAAAATTATTAAAAAAATATACGGGCATAAAAAAACGGCCATCCAGTAATATGCAAGAACAGACATCCAAATATATATAGCAAAAAAATCCAACTGTAGTTACAGACACACGAAAACAGATAAACGACGGGCATACGAAATTGCAGTCACATCAACAGCTATTCCAGGTGGCACTAACACGGATGAAAAGTTACTCACAACAATTTTACACTGAACAAGTCTTGCCCATCAGGGCCAATTCCAACAGGACTTATAAAGTTTAGTTTCGAGTCCACAATGCTTTAACTCCGTATATGGGGTACCCTCCTTCCAAACAAGGTCAGTAAGTTGCCTTGTTTGATGCCCATCCTCTTGTAAACTGACTTTTTCATTCATGTTCCTTAAATATGTGTTTTTTTTTTTTTTTTTTTGGTGTTCGAACTGACCTAAGCTGTTGGTTCAGCTTGAATTGGATAAAAATAGATTGCATGCAAGACGGGAAATAAAAATTTCAAAAACAGGTTAAAAAGTCTACTGAAGAATTGTAAATAATACAGTAAATTATTGAATGATTTGGAAGAACGTAACATACTATTGTCCTGAAATGGTGAAAATGTTTGAACATAGTTTAAAGAGGAGATCTGGGTGCTAAAAGGCTTTAAAAGTGATCGCGGATTGAAACTAAAAAGGAGATGTCTAATAGGCTTGAATATACAGTTCGAGACGTTTAATAAACACCCTTAAAAAGCTTAAAAGATGAAACTTTGGTTAAAACGAAAATATAAGAATTTTTCATGGTGTGCTATAAAAGTGGCCCTATACTGTCTATGCGTGCAGGTTATGTTCGTGTTAACATGTTTTATTTTGAAGAGGGGAAATAGAAGGACTGAAAAAATCGGTCTGGTTCGGAAGTGGGGGAGGGGTGCACGGAAAGTGTTTCCAGCCCACGGACTGATAATAGCGTAATAATTCGTCGTTCTTTATTCAAGTTTACAATTTCGAAGCATATTTCTTTTAAACTATATATTCATTATAGCATTATTTACTATATTTGATAAATTGAGTATTTGTCAAGACTGTAAAAGATATTAAACAAATAAATTTTCACTGTCTGCAAATATATGCTATCGTGTTCAGCAGATGAGGCAAACAATGACAGAAAAAGAATGCGATCGGAAACAGCATGAGGGATGATCTTCGTAGAATTTATATTCCTTTATGTTGTGCAATTTACTACTGGTTTTATTTGCAAAATCAAACAGAAAAAGACAAAATAAAAAGAATGTTTCCTTGTTATCTGACAGCAATAGTAAAGATAAAACACATTCAGAACATTAATGTAGACACATCATGCATAGTAGGTTATCAAAATAATGGGCTACGCCAAGCTCAGCATGATGCGACCGCAGCATGTCGACCACTGAAATTTGAGCAAGTGTAATTTTAAGTGAGTATGGACATACTAAAGAGTTTGACACAATAATTAGAAGGAAACAATAAGGAGATTGGCCCAGTAATTAGCTGGACACAAACTAACGAAAAACTGTCCGACATGACTATCTGGTGTTGGCAGATCAGTCTAGATATATCTATTCACAATGATAACATCTGCCGTACACATTTTGCCGCTTTTTAGTCTTTCAGATTTATTTGCACGGTGATAAGCTGTATTTTTCTCATGTTGACAAAATCGATTTTTTTTTATTTCTTCAGATGAATTTTAAATTGAGAAAAAGAGCATTCACATAATAAGCATCTAAAGCTGAAACAATGTAGTAACATAGCCGTTTAATTACAACATAACATGGATAAAATTAAGTGATTATAAACTTAAAATTGAAATAATGGAAGACAAAATGGCATGACTGCACAATTTACGTTCACAATGTTTTCCTTACCTGCAAATCTTTTGGCTGAACTTGTAGAAGTACATGGAAGTTAACTCTTCTTTGTGTTTTGGCACGATTTTATTTCTTTCAATTGCTTCCTTATTTGAAATAATCTCTCCACTGTATTCCAACGGGGATTCACCCTTAAGGACCGCCGTGCGCGGTCCCGGCTGAAGAATAGGCCCGCAGCATCCTCTGAGCTTGGAGTATGAGCCATCCTAACAGAGGACCCCGAGGGAACCCCGGGATATAGAAATAGGACCCAGTATCTCCGGCTTGCGGGGTGTGACCCCTCCTAAACGGAGGCTGACCCCGAGGGTCCCGGGATATAGAAATAGGACCCATTCCGTGGTTGTGCGGGATTAATAAATACACAACCCATCTTTCGGATGGGATGTAAANTCAGGTCCACGTGTTGGAAGAAATGCCACGCTTCCTGCACGTTAAAGAACCCTTGTAGCAACCTCTCTTTGGGGTGGTCCGTAGGTGATCGGCTACAAGGCTAAATTCCCCGCCCTTGACGATTTCACCCTACTTTTCCAGTGGCAGTCAGAATTTCCCGTCCCATGCCCATTTCCATACCCCAAAGTGATTATTTATCAACAAACTTGTTCTCGTCTTGATATAGCTGAAAGATTGCTGAGTAGACGTTAAACAATATTCAATCAATTAATCACCCTTAAGGAATTACTTGCTCCCAAAGATTCCATAACCGGTTTTCAAAAAAAAATTTCAATAGTTTGGTTCTCATTTAACATGTGGCCTATGTTTGGTCGCCAGAAACGAAAGTCTTTCAAAATAAACTAAGCTATGAGGACATTTATTTTAAGTGAAAAGAGCAACAAATCAACATTTTAGCAGAAAGAACAAAGTATCGAATGACAGAAATATTGAGAAGGGAAAATACTGTATATAGTATTAAGTTGTTTTTATGTTCTAAAGGTTGAAGCATTGAACGCAAACAATATTTATGCTTGCCTTGATAATCTGAGATGAACTTTCTTTGAAAACAATCTTTATCAAGTCCAGCCTTACACCAAAACAAAGCATCAGCTTCAGGGTTAGTTCTTTTTTCAACTTTTTAAATAGTAAATAGAATTAGTTAATCTGTTAATTTGTTTTCAAGTAACATCAAAACAATGATTCTTATATTTCTCCTCTTATTTAAGCAATCCGTCATTTTGTTTAAACCAGTGCATAGTCATACATGATCGCAAATATTGTAAAGGACATGTGCAGCTTGGAAAAGAATGTAATTATATAGCAGTCAATAGAAAAAAAGAAGGGAAACGGGGAATGTGTCAAAGAGACAACGACCCAAAGGGGAGTAATAACAATAGTATGACACAGGCAGAAAAAAAAAAACAATAAGGTATAGCTTCCTACGTTCACGTAATAAATTGGGTTAATAACAAAATTACCGAACAAAATTGTCAAAGTCAAAAGTCCTTTAGGCAAAAGGAAAAAGCAGGTTAAAAAGTCGAACACAAAAATTCTGATTTAGTACAGGCATTTTTATGGCGCTCCAAACCCCTCTTTCCTTAACGGTAATGTCCGGATAGCAACGCAAAAGCAATTACCACTGAAAGGCCGTAGGCAGTAAAAAGAACTAGAAAATACATACCCCCGCTCCCCCATTTGATTCAAGAAATAAAAATCCAGAAATAAAGAAAATCAAATCATATCAAATTTTTGAATAGATTGTGCACAATATCAGTATGTACTAAACATTCAGTGAAAGTTTCATTGAACTCCACTGAGTGGTCCACGAGGAGTTGTCGCCACAAAGTGTGTACCCCCACTGCGGACAGACAAATGAACGAAAGAACGGACACCATGATCACTTTTTACCGTCCGCTAAAGCGGGGGTATAAATATAAATACATAGTTATCTTTGATCTAATTAAGTGCATTTGAGTGTATTTCAGGGGAATCAGATAACTGGTATACTGGCTGTCAGTAACAGAATTCTATGTGTTGCCATACCCTTAAATACAACAAGTATAATCTGATAACTGGTATAGTGGTTGTCTGTAACGGAAAACTGATTTTGTGTTGTCATATCCTTAAACACAAGTAGAATCCGACATATAACAGCGTTTACATTTGATGGCCTAAACTAAATTTTCGGTTATGTGCAAGAAAAACCGTTGTTAATCCGGAAGGTATAATTGGGGCCCTAGACTTAATAGTTTCCCATGTAAAAGGGCAAGTGGAGCATCTTGACCGGTTACATTTTCTGGTACCAGAATAATCATGTTTTTTCTTGTTGCGACCACCTTTGAAATTACTCTTGACGAGATGCTGACCTATGCTTTTCCCTTTTCGGAACAACGGCAGTAGAATACTCGGAAGGCTGTCAAAGGAAGGGATGTGAAAACATCAGCCATCAAAGGATCCTTCAAGACAATTGATTTAAAGTTCTTGAGTAAGATATTTTGTATCGCAACATTATGGGGATGATACGTTAGGACCAGACGGACACGATCATCAGTAGAACGCTGCCTTGGTCGTAGTATGTTGCGCCTGTCCTCTTTGGCAACGGAGTCCAGAGCCTTGTTGATAACCTTCTTTGGGTATCCTCTCTTTCTGAAAAATGAAGCCATCTTCTGACACTGCACTGAGAAATCTTGTTCGTCACTGCAGAGTCGACGAAGTCACAGAAATTGAGACTTCAGAATTGCATTTTTTGCAGGACACCGGTTGACATGGTGAATAATTCAGATAGGAGTGTGTGGCAGTGGGTTTATACGTATATTTAAAGTCTGTCTCAAAAATTAAAATTGACACAGAGGAAAATTATTTCACATTTTGTTAAAATCAGAATAAGAAGTAGTAGTGTAGCAATTGAAATTGGTAGACATAAAAACTTAGCTTTAGAAGAATTTGTCAACTTTGTAAATTGAAGATGAATAACATTTTATATCTTAATGTGCTCATTTATCTGACACACGTACAGATTTTTTTTAATAACGTATCCAATATTGTTCCAAGTTTTGTTCAATTGTCTGAAGAAGAGAAATTTAAATTTATTTTATCAAGTAATGATTATGGTATTAATAAGTTGTGCTTGGAAGGTGTAAGTAAACTATACAGAATAAGAAATGAGAAATGTATGTGTACCAGTTAATAAATGTCCTTTAAGCTTCCTCAGCCATAACTATTTCAATATATATATAACCATCTCAAAACAAAGCAACAGCATCAACATTCCCGACGCAATAGATTTTAAAAGATACATACACGCATTAAAAAGTTGATATTTCGAGACCATCAAAACACAATAAAAAGTAAAACTACAGTGAAACAAAACAAAGACTATACTACAAAAAAGTAAACATAGTATCGACAGCTACATCACTACAAATGCAACATGAGAAGGGAAAAAGAATTTTGTCAGTGTCTGTAAATCGAATCTTACAAAATTCTTACTCTAATTAGTTAAACTCTTAGAGCAAAATATGATAGAATAACATAAATAAAAATAAATCCATCAATAAAATTTTTAAAAATGGGTAGGGGCAGGAAATTTAGGCTGTCGTTCTTTAAGTTTTATGTTCATGCTAGGATCCAAATATAGATATATATATATTTTTTCTTTTTCTCATATCATACTTAATTTTTGTAAATAAATGTTTCTTGTTTGATGTATTTTGTATTGATTACAATCCCTTTTGGATTATTTATTAATTAATATTCGATTGGAGTCTGTGATTACTGTGTCTCGTCTTGAAGTTATGAGTTATTGTCAATTCCTTCCTTGAATTTACTTGTCCATGGTGTAATTGATTTTCGGTAAGAGTCCTTTGGTTGACAGAATAAACATAGCGGTACATTGATGAGGTTCAAAAGGGAACATTAGTATTTCCGACTTCATGTCTATCTTAAGTACGTAATAGTTTATCACTTTTTCAATGAGACTTTAATTACTATAGACAACCTCAGTCGTTATTCCTATACATTGAACATCTGTTAAATGTTAAACTTCCATATCATGTTTTTCTTTATACTTTCCAAGGTCATTTTAGTGCAACTACATTCATTGTATCATGTGTATATCATATTAGTTTTTAGTAAACCATGTAACCATCTAGACGTTCTCTATATTGATCCTAAATATACCACAATTTCTTTGGCGACGAGGATAAAAAACATTCATGAATTCAGCAAATTTCTCCGTTATATAAGTTAACTGCGAGACTTTTGTGATTCTGGGATATAAATATGGCTGGTTTCATAGGAAAAATAGATGCATTTGATGAAAGTGTAGAGGCATGGGGTCTAACGTAAATTAGAACAGTATTTTATAGTGAACAAAGTAGACAATGACATGCAAGTTGCTGCATTGCTTAGTTTAATTGGTGGGAAGACTTAAGATATTTTTTGTCGTTGGTAATCTTTGTAAAATGAGAGTACCTTGATTTCAGCATTTGAGTCAAAGGTCTCACAGAGGCTTCTGACTTGTGCCTCCTTGGAGCGTGGTCCCTGCATTAATAGTTAATGTCGGCCCAATCGTAAATCATGACTGGATTCAATCCATTTAAGAATGGCATACTTGAAATCTCTGACAATAGGTCAAATTACTATTCCAAAAGAGTCGTCTAATTGATGCGGGCCAGTCCTTAGCCTTTCCCATGACATCTTGTATGTCAGCCCAAAGTTTGTACCTCTTGCTCTTTTCAGGCATTTTTAGGAATAAACAAGCAGTAGGAATGTGACAAAATGATGACGTTAAGAGGGTAGTTTTCATAACAAAGGAAAGAGACTGAACTTGAACTTAAGCTAGTCAATCAAACTTGCATATATTAAAGCGAACTATTAGAAGACTTTGGATGAATCCACTAGTTCAGTAATATATATATACTAAAATAAATGAACTCTTCTACGTCTTTGTGCAAGAACTGGCGCCAAATTCTACAATAAAACTTACCATTTTGCGATTCTTTCACATTCCAGTACTGGAATTTGTAATCGCATTCAAAATTTGTCCCAAATTCAATGAACCTGGAAGTGGATAATGACCGTCTCTTCGTAAGGTTTTACTTCATTAAGCATTTTGGCCAAGTTATATTCTTTTGAGTGTTTCTTACTTATCTGATCATTAATCTCCACTTATCAAACGAATTCGATAATCTTTTTCTCCCTTTTCTCAAACTATTTTAGTGAGCCATATTTTTTGGATGAATATAGGTGTCCTCGATGAGCGTCTAGGTATGTGTTTGTCGATGTCAGTTTTTCATTCTTTCAATTAATAACAGTCTTAACTGCCAAATTATTGTCCATGACAGGCTTCTTTTTCACATTATACATTCAAACTTTCAAGGTCCAAATTCTTATCGTAGCGGATTATGTTTGCACGGCAACAAAATTAAAAGGCGGGTTAATTTTACAAGTCTTTATTTTATTTTCTGCTTCAGTTCTTATGGTTGAGTTTATTGATGAGCCTTATTGTAACGACCCTCACTTCAACGATATTCTAATGTGTTATAATAGATTAGAATATCGTTGAAGTGAGGGTCGTTACAATAAGGCTCATCAATAAACTCAACCATAAAAACTGAAGCAGAAAATGACGTTGAAGAAGTAAAATGACAAACAATAATATCTGGAGTAGACAGTGTTTAAATCGACATATTAACCCTTTCATAAATACATTGTAGAATAAAATAGTACATGTTGTCAATATAAATTGTTTAAAGTGTTTCTTCACAATAGTCTATTTGTATACATACAAACAATTTCAATTCCTGTAAGCAGTGAGTAAATATTACTAAATATTACTAAATATTACTAGTCAGAATAGAAATTTAATTCAATATGGTACTAGTAATTGTTGCGGTTTTTTAAATGATTACCATTCCAAACCGGTTTGTATGTGTTGATGCACATTTGCTGAGTTTTTGGGAAAAGAAGGACGTAACCTCCCGACAAATGCAGCAAATCGTTAATAAAATTAATTGTTCACATTGCAGGAGATGACAGGAAATAGCTTAAATGGCTGAAAATTATGAAGGCAATCATCTCGGTTAAATCGGCCACAGTTGAAAGGCGTTTTGAATATCAAATTTTAAAGTTTACTCTCTTTACCTTATTACTTAATCATCTACATAGACAATAGGCATAGAGGAGAGATCTTTATCAAAATCATCGTTAATTCTGAATACCTCACCGTTTGGAGGTGCAGATGGGTATAAAATAAGTCGTTTTAAGCAGAATATTCCATTTCTGTTCCGCCTAATGGCTAATGGGCAATAATTATAAAAGGGTCATTTAGATATGGACCATATACAAAAGATATTCAAGTTTCATTCTAATCAGATCCGATACTGTTTTCATCGTAATTCCTGAGCTGCTGAGGACAAATTTCGGTACTATGATCGCATATGTTGCATAATTTACAAATATTTAGCTGCACATCTGCTGCAACTAAAGCTAATAAATGAGATCACGCTGACTCCAATCGACTTTGATTTGATGTTCAAGTAGTAAAGAAGCGGCTTGAAAAAAAAACAACATTATAATCATAAAAAAAAACTTGACCATAAAAATTACTGATGTAAATAATTTCTTGTCCGTAAGCATCAAGTTCGGTGCGACGATCAGGGAATGCGGCTATAATCATTCGCTTTAACTCCCAGAATGCCTGGATAGTTCTTGAGTACTTAATAAATGATTTTAAGAAATGGTTTATAAGTATATCTGGCTTTCCATGTGCAGGTTCTTCCAGGTTGTCTGCCGTACTAGTCAGATTTTTGCATTAGCAAACTAGCGCTGTTAATGCCCTTGCCCTCAATTATTTGGCGTTGAAGAGAGGGTGAAACTATGTTGATGTGCGTTAATTAATTTGACTTGGCACCTTGATACGACATATTTTGCAAATAATTTCCTGGCATGGTTTGAGGTGTGTTTATGTCCATTTTGAAGCGTAAAACCGTTAACATCGTAGACTTTCTCCGGTTTATTCTTTTTGGGGATACCCTCGGTCCACAAGCCATTTTTGTTGGAGTTATGAATTTTGGTTTCCTTAAATGATCTTAACGGAAAATAACTCTCTGACACCCCATTGCTCCGTCTCTTTCTTTGGATATCCTTTTTATCCACTGTTTACTCACCATTCAAAAGTTAAGTGTAAAACACCCATTACCCATCCCGTTTAATGGCATGTCTTTCTTGTGTCATATCGTAAGACACGAACGCGTGAGTAACTTTCAGATGTTTCAGTGATTTAAGGCGATTGAAGTAATTTTTTAATCTACGGAAAACCATGTGAAATAGTAGTGAGCTATTTGTAAAAAGCAAGTTTTTGGTTTGTTGATTTGAACATCTGGAACGGCATTTGTTTATCCAGTCTCGCGCATTTTAAACTCATGAAAAAGGTTGTTTGCACATATATTAGCATTTGTTAATTACATAAACATAATTCTTTCCATAAGAGTTCTCCGATAACTAATTACTTGCGCTCACTGTATACCTTCATAATTTGAAGAATATTTTTAATAATTAAACGAAAAGTTTTTTTCCCATTGATGATCAGAATTCTCATTGTCCAGTTTTTTCACTTATGAGGAAATCAATTTACTAAATGATAAAATTATTGAGAAGAACTAGTTTTTTTAAATGAATTAAACAAATGAAACTGTATAATCAATATTTGTTACAATACGATTAAATACAAACCTATACATTGTTAGTCTCAAACTCGTCCAAACTGTCATAGTCTTTATTTTTTGTAGTTTTCCAGAACTCTCTGATGGAATTGTGATCATTGGTATAGAATTTTCAAGATTCCAAAATTGAGTGTTTGCAGTATTTCGTTCGGTTATTCCTCGTCGTAAAAACAGTTTGAGTGGGTGTTTTATCCTGCCTTTCAAACGAAGGTGTTATTTCCGTACAAAAGTTCCGGGTCTCAGTTTTCCATCCCTCAGTGTGTCCTTTTTAATGATTTTAACCCAATTTTCTACTTAAGAATTTATCTATGGTAGTTCTTTCAAGCGTTTCTGTCTCGCCATCTTTGGTGTATCTATCCAAATCGCACAATAGAATTCCAGACAACAGAGGGACTAAATGCATGGAATTCTCCAAGATAATATAAATTATTTCTGGGTTAAATACTTATTCAAATCTGTGGTCTTCATTTTCATCGATTTGGATTTTCTAGAATTGATGGTAAAACGGTCTAAGTTGAAGGACAGACGAGCAGTCGATGTTTTCAGCATAATCGATTTCTTCTGTACAATCTTCAATATAGTTTTCGATTCCAATGTTTCATGTGAGGTTATAGAAAATGCACAATGTTCCTCTACTGCTAGAGCATGTTAAAACGTTGTAAAGTCATTTCAATGCGTGTGTCATGGCTTCCATGTTTGTGGTATTTTGCAAAACGGCAAATAAACGGATGAAAAAATCTGATATGATATATCTATAAAATATACATTTAAAAGCAGTTCATGTAGAAATGTAGATACAACAATCTGTTTAATAACTTCTGCTAGTACCCCCTTAAAATTGAACAGAAATAAGTCATTTAGCAATTCATTCTCTTCACTAAGAGTTTGCAAACATTTGCTAACTACAAAGTTAAATGCTTTCTTTACTCCCATTTGCTTATTTATTGACGATTAAGCACAGTCTGAACTAACTTTTGCCTGGTGAGCTTAAACAGTCTATTACTTTAGAAATTTTCTGAACCCTTTTTTTTCATGTCTTTTCCACATTTTTTTTTTTGCTCTTCTTGTTTCTCGTTTTTAGCTCACCTGGCTATGCCAGGGTGAGCTTTTGCCATCACTTGTCGTCCGTCCGTCGTAAACTTTTTTTTTCAAAAATCTCTGAAACCACTAGGCTAATTTAATCCAAACTTGGCCTGGGTCTTCACCAGGGTATGTAGTTTAAAAAATGTGTTCGGTTAGTTCGAGGACCAAACAACATGGCTGCTGTTACTAAAAAAAGAACATAAGGGGTAAATTGCTGTTTTTGGCAAATAACTCAAAATCCGTTGCCCGCCGTGCGCGGTCCCGGCTGAAGAATAGGCCCGCAGCATCCTCTGAGCTTGGAGTATGAGCCATCCTAACAGAGGACCCCGAGGGAACCCCGGGATATAGAAATAGGACCCAGTATCTCCGGCTTGCGGGGTGTGACCCCTCCTAAACGGAGGCTGACCCCGAGGGTCCCGGGATATAGAAATAGGACCCATTCCGTGGTTGTGCGGGATTAATAAATACACAACCCATCTTTCGGATGGGATGTAAACTCAGGTCCACGTGTTGGAAGAAATGCCACGCTTCCTGCACGTTAAAGAACCCTTGTAGCAAGCTCCTTTTGGGGTGGTCCGTAGGTGATCGGCTACAAGGCTAAATTCCCCGCCCTTGACGATTTCACCCTACTTTTCCAGTGGCAGTCAGAATTTCCCGTCCCATGGCCATTTCCATACCCCAAGGTGATTATTTATCAACAAACTTGTTCTCGTCTTGATATAGCTGAAATATTGCTGAGTAGACGTTAAACAATATTCAATCAATCAATCAAAAACCGTTGCAGATATCAAAAATCTGACATGGGGTAAAATTGTCCAGAATGACGAGATCTATCTGCCCTGCAATTTTGAACAAAATCGGAAAACCCGTCTCAGAGTTACAGCCCTTTTTCCGTAAAATTTTCAAAATTATAAATTTATGCATTTTTTATTTTTTATTTCAAAAACTGTAACAGATAGAGGTGAAGTGTAAATTTGAAAAATGTTCAGCATATCAAGGTCTACATACTCTGAAATTTTGAAGAAAATCCAACTGCCTGTGTTGTAGTTATTGACTCTTTTTCACAAAAAAAAAAGTTTTTTTTCAATGCCATATGGTTATGAGTTATTTCCCTTTAAATTCTGTGTTCAAATCTTCTTTATTTTACTTTTCTCTTTTAAGTTTAAGAGAAATTCCCTGTTATCACTTAATTAAAAATAATTATTTGTTCCATAATCAAGATAAAAAAAAAGTGTTTTTATACAAACTTTTACATTTTTTTGCAAAAATACTTTCATAAACTATACTTATTTCACCAATTAATAATAATTGTATATAGTTGTATATTGTATCATGATGTAAAGTGTGCTTGCCAACCATGCAAATGTCTCTTCCATATAAATATTGAAATAGAATCTGAGCTTTTATGCTTGCATAACTTTGTATCTGACCTGCATGGCTATGCCATGGTGATCTTCTTGCCATTACTGTGTCAGTGGTCCATCTGTCGTAAACTTTTCATTCAAACATCTTCTCTTCTCTGAAACAGCTTGGGCCAAATGGAACCAAACTTGGGCACAATGGTCCTTAGGTGGCCCCTTTTAAAAAAAATGTCTGGCAAGTCCGTATCATATCCAAGATGGCCGCCAGCAGGGAACGTGATTTAACATTGGACCCTATGGGAAAGCATTCGAAGATCTTCTCTGAAACCACTGCGTCAATTGGAACCAAACTTGGTCACAATAGTCCTTCGGTGGTCCCCTTTAAAAATTTTGTCCAGCAAGTCTGCACGTCATCCAAGATAGCCGCCAGCGGGGAACTTTGTCCAAACTTGGACAATCTTGCAAAAATCTTCTTCTCTGAAAATACTGGGCCAATTGGAACCAAACTTAGTCACAATTGTCCTTACGTGGCCCCTTTTAAAAAATGTGTTCAGCAAGTCCACATCATATCCTAGATGGCCACCAGGAGGGAACATGTTTTCAACATTGGACCCCATAGGGAAACATATTCAAAGATCTTCTCCTCTGAAAGTACATGGCCAATTGGAATCATACTTAGTCACAATGGTCCTTACTTGGTCCCCGTCATAAAATGTGTCTGGCATGTCCGCATAGCATCCAAGATGGCAGTCAGCAGGGAACATTGTTTAACCTTGGACCCCATTGGAAATCATTTAAAGATCTCTTCTGAAAATACTATGCCAATTGGAACCAAAGTGAGGCACAATGATCCTAACATGGTCTTCAAGAAAAGTGACAGTTGATCTACGCCCCATCAAAAATAGCTGCCTGTCGGGAACATAGTTTAATTTGGGATCATATAACATCAGCAAACTTCAAAATGAGACCCTTAAACAGTCGATGAACAAATTTGAAAATGAGAACCTTAAACGTTGTGATAATTTTGACTTATTGTGTCAGCGATGACACAGGTGAGCTATACAGACTCTTGAGAGCCTCTTGTTCAGTTAACATCTGGTTATATTTATAGCTATACTCCTCATTGCTTTGCCTCTATTTATAAGAACTTTTGGTCCATCATAATCATCAATTTTCTCATGTCCTTTCTGAAAGGCCAAATAGAGGTTTTTAGCACAAATTACCTTTTCAGCTCATCTGACTATAGCCAGGGTGAGCTATTGCAATCACTTTGCGTCCGTCCGTCCATCGTGAACTTTTTCAAAAATCTCCCCTGAAACCACTGGGTGAAATAAAACCAAAACTTGGCATGAATCATCACCGGGGTATGGTTTCTCAAAATTGTTCTTTTTAAGTCCGCGGGTAAAACAACATGGCCGCCGTTTCAAAAAAATAGAACATAAGGTTAAATTGCATGTTTTGGCCAATAACTCAAAAACCGTCACAGATATCAAAAATCTGAAATGGCGTAAAAACGATCAACACGATGAGATCTACCTACTGTCCAATTTTGAAGACCATCTGACGACCCGTGTTGGAGTTATTGCCCTTTTTCGTAAAATGTTTTCATTTTTTAATTTTTTTTTTCAAAAAAGTGTAACAGATAGAGGTCAAGCTCTTTTGATTCGTCAAATATTGTAGGAGTTATGGGACTTTATAAATATTTAAATATTTAACAATGCAATACAATGACAGATCTTCAGGACTCAAATCCTCAGAAGCAAATTCTCAGATTTCATTCAAATTTTACAGGATTGTTGGTCATCGTAAGTACTAGCTCATAATGATTTATTTGAACAGAATCAGACTGAACTTTTGTCAATGATTAATATTTACATGACCGAGATTAAAAGCAGGATATTAAGCTTAAAATCTCATGTTTGGAATTATTTTATATAATTAACATAATGTTTTTCCTAAGCATTTAAGGATGTTCGCTGTTCAATTTTTCCAAAAACTAGGATTTCAGATATACAATGTATGCTATTTTTTGGTAAGAAAATTGAAAAAGGGGTTAATTAAGAGAAAGAAATGATAGGTTAACAGTATCGTTTTGCATGTACAAGTGTTTCACAAAATGGCAAGAATCTTAACTCCTCTGATTTTCTCATAGATTTAAAAATTTTTTTTATTTATTGATGAATGTCACTAAGTGACTCAATTGAAAATTTTGTCAGGATGCTACAAAAGATTTATATTAAAAAAATGGAAGAATGTGGATGGATGCCCCCGCCTCCTTGCAATCGAAACCCTTAAATTATTAAAGGCATAACTATTTACAATATATATATATATATATATATATATATATATATATATATATATATCAAATAATTATAAAAAAGGATCTTTCTCCTGTGATAAATAGGCACTGAAACTGGTTTGGTTTTGATATAATGTGTAGTTCCAACAAATAATCCGAGAAACAGTCTTATAATCTATTTTTAGCAACTGTGACCTTGACCTTGGGGGTATCAACCCTAACATCTATGCGGGATTATATCTTTTGTGATAAGTAAGCAAGTGACCAAGTTTGGTTTTGATCAGATGCAGGATTCTCAAGTTTTCATCCGGCAACCAAAATTTTATTGAAATTTTAGTCTGTTTTTAGCAACTGTGACCTTGGCCTTGGGGGTACCAACCCGGAAATTAACAGGGATCTGTCTTGGGTGATAAGCAAGCATGTGACCAAGTTTGGTTTTGTTCCTATGTAGTATACTCAAGTTATCATCCGGAAACCAAAATTTTAATGAAATTTTAGTCTGTTTTTAGCAACTGTGACCTTGACCTTGGGGGTACCAACCCTGAAATCGATAGAATTCTGGCTTAGGTGATAAGCAAGCATATTGCTGAAGTTGGCGTAAAACATCAGCCAAACAATCAAACAATCCTGTTTGCCGATAACTATCTGGCGGGGCATCCATGTCCCATGTACACATATTCTTTTATTATTATTTCTATTTCCCATTATCGAAATAATAGTTTAATATCTTTTGCAGAGAATCTCTATTGTCGCAAAAGAAGTAGATAAAACCTACAATGAGGATAAGTCAGTCGAAGGGGAAATATCTAACAAAAAGGAGGACAGATCAGTAGAAAAAAAAGATATCTAATGAAGCAGTGGAAGGCAAGTCAGGGAAAGAAAATATATCTAATGAAGAGAAGGAGGACAAGTCAGGCAGAAAAAAATAGCTGATAAAGATGAGGAAGGGCAGTCAGGTGCAGAAAATTCATCTAATGAAAAGGGGAAGGCAAGCCAGACGAAGAAAATGCATCTAATGAAAAGGAGTAAGGCAAGTCAGGAGTAGAAAAGATAGCTAATGAAGAGGAAGAGGGCAAGTCAGGCAAAGAAAATGCAACTTATGAAAAGGAGGAGGGCAAGTCCGGTGAAAAAGATATATCTACGAAACATATTCTGAAGTCACTGACATCGCCAATGGACGTCGGATGTGAAGTGCAGCTTTGTAGTGCTTAAATCGTAGTGTGTGATTATAAATGTAAGAAAGTTAATCTAAGACCGCTAAAAATGCAAGATAAAGAAATCTCATACGCCCTCGTGTAAGAATACTCCACAAGGCTCTTCAGAGAAATAGTGAAATCTTGGGTGCCTAAGAATTCTCGATCTTGCACTTTCACTGGCGTTACATTCTTATAATCTTTACTTAATCCATAAAGGTCAGTGCGGGAAACTTTTAATAGATTGTAAATTTGTTTTCAGCCATTGCATATAAGAAAATAATGTAAAATTTATTTGAATAAAAAGTATACGTAAATTATTACTTCCTTTCTTAAAATTGTAGTGCTCAATATTTGTCATTTAAGACCATGGAAACTATTCTAGAGGAATTGGGTCTTCCCCATCTAGTCGAGATATCTAAGGTACCACAACAGTCTCTTGAATGAAATTGTCGGTACCTTTCTTTTAATGTCCATAACTTCATTATAAGTACAGATACAATGACAAATGCCATAGGTATCAAATTAAAGGACAAAGATTGAACTAACTTGTAATGTTCATTTCAATATAAATACAGTTAAGTATAAGTATTTTAAATTTCCATATTTGGATGAAAAATTGGGATTTTCGTGTTACATTTTTAAAATCCAAGTAACGTTTAAAAGGTAGCTGAATTTGGTTTACTTTATCTGAAAGAACCATCAAAATGCAACAAAACTGTGTCTCAGATTTTTTATATAGGATCTGGTTTAAAAATAAATAAAATTTTAATTTTTACTCAGTGAAATTTCTATTTTTCAAATTTTAAAATTTAATTTTTAACTAGGCCTTGTTTCAAAAATCTGAGACATGGTTTTGCAGCAATTGAAAGGTTCTTTCAGATAAAGTAAACAGATTTCAGCTACCTGTAAATTTGTAAGAGTTATTTTCATTTTAAAAATATATACCGGGGTCTCACTGTATCGCGGTACTTACGGTTTGGGGCTTAAAGAAAAAGAGTGTTAATTCTTCCGTTTGAGTCTTCTCTAAATTTTCATTTCATCTCTCTTTGCATCTTTTAAAGTAATTAAGAAATATCTATAGTTTATCTATGCAGCGAAAATTGTTTTCAAAGACTACAAGGTCACCCATTGTTATCAAAGGGAGAGTACCACTGTATCGCGGTATTGAAATAAATCAATACGAGGGGCGCATTTGGGGACCAAACTATTTTTTTTTCAGGAAAAATTAAATAATTGTATCCAACGATCATTTCTTATCAAATAAAGTTCAGACAATATTTTTTCAAGCATTGATTTAATTAAAGCAACTAAATTTGATCATGAAAATAGAAATTAACTTTCTCAATGTGGGCACAAAATTCACTTGCCCTCCTCAAACATGTTATTTTGGAGCAAAATTTTAAGTGTGTATAATGTCCACACGAAGTACACTGGCCCAATTCTCAAAAACAAGTTCTGCAATGTCAGGGAGCCCTGGTGGTTCCCATTTTTTACACACACAACATAGATCCTTGTAAGAACAATCATTGTATATTTCAAAAAAATCCTCTGACTCTGTTTCCAAATTAATTGGACCACCTTTGAAATTACTTGTTCCAGATGTGCTAGCACGCGGTTCAAAATTTTCAGCTTTTTTCTTTCCTTCTTTCTCGATTTTTACTTTATGTTTAACACTAGCAGATTTTTCTTTTACATTCTTATTTGTCTTGACTTTACTATTTTCCATTTTCTGTTTTTTAGTTTGTGTAGATTTAAGAATTTCTACATTAGATTTTTTAGATAGATTACCGGTAAGGAAGGGCGGAACAAATTTTCTTTTTGGTTTACTTTTCACGACAGATTTAATTGTTCTTGATTCAAAAAATCATTATGATGTGTAGCATGGTTTTCTGGACTTTTTTTCACTTTCACGGGTTAATTGAACGTCGATTGAATTTTCATTCACTTTCTGAGACTGAGAATTTTGAATTTCTGGTTGATCATTAGCATTGTTTATTTCATTTTGTCCATTTTCATTGTCATCAATGATTTCAAAAACATCACTTTCCATTTGTTTGCCGGGATTTTCAAGAGATTCTAACGGTTTCGCGAGATATATTTGAGCGGGAGCTGTTTCAACCGGCAAAATTTCATTTCTGTTTAAAGGAAAAATCCCTGTTTTGCGGAACGCCGAAATCAAATTTTCAGGTTGCATAGCTTTCAAGTATGGTTTTCGAGTTAAAGAAGCCAACTCATATTTTGTAATACTTGCTCCAGGATTCTTGAACATATAGTCAGCACATTCGGAATAATAAATCCGTTTCATTGGACCGAACACGCCAACATCAAGCGGCTGAGTGGCATGGCTCGTATGAGGTGGTAAGACAAATAAAATTACATTATTTCTTTTGGCCCAAGATTCTAATGTGAGACTGATATGTGAACGATGACCAGCGAAAAGGATCAGCAATGGCTCTTTGTCATTTCCAGATGAAATTATGCCAGCGTTTGTAGAAAAATGTTTCATGATGTAATTTTCAAACACCGCCCCGTTTGACCACCCGGAGTCACTCATTTCACCAGTGGAACCCGGAGCTGCATCCTTTAAAAATTCAGGGTTCCATCTTTTCCCCGGAAAGACATAATACGGTGGAATATAATTGCCTTGTGCATTACCAGCACCTATAATTGTGACGGTAGATGAACGCTGTGAAGTTACAGCCTGAGCTTTTAATATCTTTTGAACACAAGATTTTCGGCGGATTGTGTTCGGTTGATACACCTGTGTCATCTATATTATGGATTCTATTTGGTTTATCTATCAAATTGTTACTGGTAAGGATTGACGAGAGCTCACGGAAATAGTTGCGAAGTTTATCTTCTGATGTGCATTTCGCTCTTGATAATGTAAGTATTTGTGGCTTAACGAGTTTTAAATCTGGCCACCTTTTAAGCAAGCCATAAAACCAATTGTTGCTTAGCTTTATCCTGTCATTTAGCTTAGTTGTCATTTGTTTGTTAAGGGAGTGAGCATAGTCTTTTCCCATAATTTGAATCATTGATTTTGTGTATCCATAGCCGATTTCAGCCATATATTTCAGATGGTTAACGAGCGAACGTTCTTCTTCAATAGTGAATAAAGTAGAATGATCAGTCTAAAGAGACATTTCCTCTGATGCGGTCACGCAAAGTAGATTCAGGAACGCAAAACACTCGTGACGCTCTATACACAGACAAATTTTGCTTATAAACTGCATCAACTTGCTCTGTCATACTGAAGTCTGCTTTGCTTATCCTAAAATAAAATTATCTATTTATAGGACCTGGATACAATATGAAAAATTAACCTTTTAAATTTGAAAGTAATGCTAACCAGCCTAAATTATAATTGGGACGTACTTTGCTCACTTTCACAACAAAAAAAATGAATATTCACTGCAGCTTAGTGTATTTTAAAGAATTTCATATATTTTTATTTATTTTATTCAATAATTTACAGTAATCAATATTCAAATAAATTTCTGAATCGTCAGACTATAATCTATTAGCATACTTGTCTGATTTTCTAACTAGTATTCCTACTAACAGGAATTAAAAAGGCAGTCTATAATCAACGCAAAATCATAAACACAACATATTCCTACATGCCTTAATTTAAGGTATCCCGATTGGTGCCTCTATTTATTTTACATTGCGCAGATCACGTGACCATGTTGACATTTGTGAACTATAAACATCAGACGACATATCTACATCTTCAAGGCCTTAAAATCAATGAAATTACTCTTTGTAATCAATTTTTTAGGGAGAGGGTGTTGCTGTGAATTACCCAATGTTGTAAAATGATGACTATTTACAAATATTAAGTTACTTACAGATACATGCGTCTGTAAGACAATGGAACGGATGATAAACAACCGTCTTGTTTGGTATCTCGAATCGAACAATCTTCTGTCGAACATTCAAAATGGATTTCGACAAGGTCGTACAACAATAGACCATTTAGTTCGATTCGAAACATTTATCAGAAATGCATTTTTAAAGAAAGAACATGCAGTGTCCATCTTTTTCGATATTGAAAAAGCATATGATACAACATGGAAATATGGCATTTTAAAAGATCTTTTTGATATGGTTGAGAGGAAGTTTACCAAATTTTATTGAGAATTTTCTCAAGGATCGTGAATTCAATGTTAGAGTCAACTCTACATTTTCTGACTCGTTTGAACAAGAGATGGGTGTTCCGCAAGGAAGCATCCTCTCTGTCACACTATTTAGTATTAAAATAAATAGTTTGGCCCAGGTTTTAAAAGATAACATCGATGGATCTCTTTATGTAGATGATTTTCTGATTTGCTATCGTGGCAAAAACATGAATAACATAGAACGCCAATTGCAATTATGTCTAAACAGAATCGAAAAATGGGCAGTTGAAAATGGTTTTAAATTTTCAAGCTCGAAAACAGTCGGGATGCATTTCTGTTGTAAGCGGAAAATGCACCCAGACCCAGAGCTTAAACTATACAATAACCCTATAACTATAGTAAAAGAGGCCAAGTTCCTTGGTTTAATTTTTGATATTAGACTCTCATTTCTTCCCCATATCAAAATGTTAAAAAACAAATGCCTTAAGGCATTAGATATTTTAAAAGTTGTGTCGAGTACCGACTGGGGTGCGGATAGCACTGTTTTATTAAATTTATATCGATCGTTGATTCGGTCAAAACTAGATTATGGATGTTTTATTTACGGTTCCGCCCGTAAATCATACATTAAATTACTAGATACCGTTCACCACCAAGGTTTGCGTCTTTCATTAGGTGCGTTCAGAACTTCTCCTGTGGAGAGTCTCTA
>MJUU01028873.1:52091-70296 GCA_002080025.1 Modiolus philippinarum
ACATAATTGCAGTTGGCGTTCTATGTTATTCACGTTTTTGCCGCGATAGCAAATCAGAAAATCATCTACATAAAGAGATCCATCAATGTTATCTTTTAAAACCTGGGCCAAACTATTTATTTTAATACGAAATAATGTGACAGAGAGGATGCTTCCTTGCGGAACACCCATCTCTTGTTCAAACGAATAAAAAAATGTAGAGTTGACTCTAACATTGAATTCACGATCCTTGAGAAAATTCTCAATAAAATTTGGTAAACTTCCTCTCAACCCCATATCAAAAAGATCTTTTAAAATGCCATATTTCCATGTTGTGTCATATGCTTTTTCAATATCGAAAAAGATAGACACTGCATGTTTTTTCTTTAAAAATGCATTTCTGATAAATGTTTCGAATCGAACTAGATGGTCTATTGTTGTACGACCTTGTCGAAACCCATTTTGGATGTTTGGATGTTCGACAGTAGTCCGTTCGATTCAAGAAACCAAACAAGACGGTCATTTATCATCCGTTCCATTGTTTTACAAACGGAACTAGTTAATGCTAGTGGTCTGTAATTCGACGGTTCTGAATGATCTTTACCTGGCTTTGGAATAGGTACTATTGTAGCTTGTTTCCACATGGATGGCAATTCGCCGGATTTCCAAATATTATTAAACAGAGTCAAAAGGATTTCAAGTGTTGTTTCAGAAAGATTTTTGAGAAGCTGGTAATGTACCTCGTCGGGTCCACAAGCTGTGTCGTGTGCCTTACCCAACGATTTTCTCAATTCATCCATAGAAAAATGACGGTTATAATCTTCCGAATTATTAGAAGTGAAGTTTAATTTTGTTTTTTGTTTTTGTGCTTTTATTTTCTGAAAAGTTGGACCTAAATTTTTNGACGATGAGTGTTTTTCAAAAGTTTCTCCAATTTTATTAGCTATATCTTTTTCAGATGTTAAAATATCTTGCCCTTGTTTAATGTGATGGACATTGGCTTTACTATTTTTCCCCTTAATTTTTTGTACCATATTCCATACTTTGTTCATAGGAGTGTGGCAATTTAATTTTGAAACAAAGTTACGCCAAGATGTACGCCTTCTTTGTTTCAATGTTCTTCGGGCTTTCGCACGAAATATACGAAAATTGCCGAGGTTATCTGTTGTTGGATGTTTGTTTAACCGTCGTTCTGCCTGTTTACGACTTTTTAAGGCTTCTTCGCAGTCATCATCAAACCATAGTTTTCCAGGAAGTTTTGGATTGGTAGAGGTCTTAGGTATGGCTTTATCGGCGATTGAAAGTATTTTTTCAGTAAACAAGTTGATGGGGTCACTGGCGTTTTTAAAAAAATCTAGATGTAATTGTTCTCTGCATAGACTTTCGTATAAAGGCCAATCAGCTTTATCAAATTTAAACCGCTGTGGCTTTACAATCTAATGAACTGTTCATAGTTTTTAATAAAGAATTAAAATAATTTTATGATTTAAGTGAAAGAATAGGAAGTAAATGTACAGGAGATAAGTTCTCACTTAACTCACTTAATTCTAAAATGGGGTACACTTATTATTGTTCTTAAGATATTTTGATATCATAGAGGTGTTATAAGGCCAGCAACAAAAACAAATTGCTTATATATGTATTTATAGTACATTCAAGACAACCCTCAACCACCTC
The DNA here is from genome assembly GCA_002080025.1 of Modiolus philippinarum. Taxonomy (NCBI): domain Eukaryota; kingdom Metazoa; phylum Mollusca; class Bivalvia; order Mytilida; family Modiolidae; genus Modiolus; species Modiolus philippinarum. Next base: position 53,748 of record MJUU01028873.1, read on the forward strand.
TCAAATATAATAAATATTTACCTTCAATTTTTCTTGAAAACTATGAACAAAAGCATCACTACCAACACTTTTTGTTGCAGTTGTCTTCTTTGTCATTGTTTTCCCTGGTGGACTTACATATCGAGAAACAATTCAAAATCAATTTTTCCAAACATTTAGTTCAATAAAAGATTGTACATTTACCTCAACATTTTCTAACTCTTCTGCAAGCAACTTTTTTCTACATTTTCTATCTTCTTTTTTTTTCTATACACGTACCAAGACTTAGGATTGCAGGTGGTTTCTAAAAAAAAGTATTCATTCTCACTACAGATGTTACTTAATTAGTTTCACAAGAAGCTTATTTGTGTTGGTATTTTTCATATAGCTAATTTTTACGTATTGTGAATAGTTAAAAATAAGTAATAGTTGCTTGTAAAGAATATATGCACATTTATGTACTTTTGAATCTGATTATAATGAGTAATGTTCACTAAATGCAAATTTAAAACTAACAAAGACAACATTTTTCGTGCAGTCAACATTAAATAGAATTGTAATAGATATGTAACATATACATATTCATAAAAAATGCTTGTTTCATCTAATGTACATGTGATAGAAATTAGCCTCGTGGCGACTTTAGGATCAAGAACAACACTGAAAGCGTTGTTTAATTGCTTAGTATTGCCATGTTTTTCTAGAGACTTTTCTCATCTCGATTTACTCCATATCCCTTCATTGTTAATGTTGTGGATTTACCTATTGTGGATCCTAATATACTTCCTTTTTTCTTCTCTTTCACTAATTTTAATGATGTATTCTGTCAGAAACAAGAAATGATATGTGTTATTAAACATTAATTTGATTTGTAATCGCAGAATATGTACAATCAAATATAAACTGGAGGCTCAGAGACTGAGCCTGTATCGCTCGCCTGACAAAATGCTTCTATGCCATGCATGACAAAAAATTGTGTTTTTTTTTATCAATGGGGTCTAATGTTTAGTATGTGTTCAATTAGCACCTGTGTTTTTGTCGGATCCTAGTGAAATAAGAGCCTGGAAAAAAACATTCCAATCTTTAAAGGAAACAATAGACTATTATTAGATTACACTGACATGTAAAAAATTATTCTGAAAACATTCCAATATAGTGAAATTTATTGTTATTAACTGAAATGAAATATTTAAAGCACTTAATTTTCTTTTGTTTTACTATTTTATATGATAGATTTATAACACTATCTTTAAGTTGATTGAGTCATCTGGTTGATATGTATTAATTAAGGGGTGTAGATATAGACTTTACATGAAAAAAACTTTACTGTGCCATACAAAGAATATATGAGGTCAGCTGGATTGTCATACACATCATGTACGTATTATGACTGTTTTGTGTGTGTGTGTGATTTTAATTATAATTTCATACATGTATGAGAATATATGTACAATGTATAAGGTACCAGTGTGTAATACATTTTGTATCTTGAAATACAAGATCAACGAAATGCTAACTATTATAATTTTATTGATAAATTTTAATATTAAATAATTATCAATTATGTATTTTTATTTCATTAAGGAAAAAATGCATGTAAAATTTGTTAAAATTATTTTGGTCTTTTAAAGGTAAATGACCACAACTGCCTAATAACAAAATCATCACACTAGTGAGGTACATAAAATAGTTTACGACCATGTTGTATGACCTTTAAGCCAAATAAATAGCAGGGATTAGACAGACCTTGGCATTTCTTAGACAGAGCTATTTCTACATACAGGGTTAGTCTTATCGGTGTAGCTACACACAAGTACTCTTTCAAGAAACGATTAATTCTGAATCTATCGTCACCACATAATAATTGAGAAATGAAAAGATTAACACCATTAACCTTTTCAAACCGAAAAAAAAGCATCCGTCTGAGAATTCTCAACTTTTTGATATAGGAGAAGGAGCTAATGAGCGTGTACAGAGTATTGTACATGAAAAGAAAGTATGAAGACTCCTTAAATTCTATGAAGAGAAAATTATATTTTGATAGGGGAATAACTGGAATTCAAACCCATAAAAAACGTGGAAGACCTTTACTTATTGGCTTTTGGTTGGATACATAGATGCAGAAATATATTCAAGTGTTTTGGGTCATTGGGGCCGTAATACATTGCTGCTTCAAAGGTATAATCACAGAATTTAATAACATCACAACTTTGTAAACGTGTTACAAGATGTTTCTGACTTTCGAAAACATCTTCAGAACATCTCTCTTTCAGGCCATTTATACCAACATATCACATAATTGTTTATGCATTCTCAATTTTGGAACAGAAATATAATGCTTGATCAGTTGCAGATGTGAATATCTTCCCCTCATAATTCAGAAAGGATACAAGTTATCAAAAGTCTGATGGTGCAGCACCATGTTTATTTTTCATACGGAATCCATTGCAAAAAACGGCATCAAAATCGGACTAAAAATAATAATAATAAAAAAAAAATTCTACAGCCAAATATGTGGAAAGACCCAATTTTGCCCAATTTGGTCCCTTTTTTTAAAAAAAAAAAACGGGCGGGGACAAAATGACCAAAAACCGTATACAGGTCCTTTTTTCAACGGAACACGGTGTCAAACTCAGAAGGACTGATAAAGTGGAACTTAGCTATTGACCAATAACAACAGTGTCTACAGACGATGACGATGACAGCGCAATACCATTATACGACCTGAAATTTTTGCGGTCGTATAAAAAGAAACTAAAGCATTTGTATTCCTTACCGTGCAATCGTGTAATTTCAAATAAAAAAGTAAAATCATAAAATGGACTGTTTCTTAACATTCATTCATGCCAAAGGGTCGAACAGTCCTCTAAAAGTGGATACTAGTAATTTTTTGTTCAAGGAACTGTCGTTGTTTCTGACCCGTACTAGTTTGCAAACGGACAGTTACATGCATTTCCAGCATCGCCGAAAATGTCCACCTTTAGGGCAATCTTTCTCATTGGTGACGCTCTTTTTAAGTTCGAAAAAATATTATTTTTGACATTATTTTGATCTAAAAACTGTATTTTGAGAAAACTTGTGAACGATTTTGCCTTGTAAACAATTTTTCACATTTTTAAGAATTCAACAAAAATTTCCAAAATTTGATGCAAGATTGTGCGCTTTAATGGCATTTGGCATCTAATTTAGGTTCTCTTTTAACAAGTATGTCTTTATTTCAAAATTCTATTCTACAATTTCACAGCCCTGTAATTTAATGCAAGTATTGCTACAATAGATCAGTATTATTTTGTTTAAAGGTTGATGATTGATTAGAGTTTAACGTCCAATGAGCAATATTTCAGCTCTGTCAGGTTGAGAACAAGTTAATCAATTCAAAACATGGTAAATAACAGAAGGAAGAAATACATTTGGAAGAAACAACCTAGGTAACGACTTTTGATTGCCACTGGAAAATGGGTAGGGGCAGGAAATTTAGCCTTCCATACGACACACAGTGCGTCTGCTCCCTAGAGAACTATTGAAGGGGTCTTTATACTGTATGGAGCGTGGCGTTACTCCACACAGTTTGGCTACAATATTTCGCGGTCAGGCTTTCCGTACTATGACCTGACTACCCCGCAAAGACAGGGCATTCCCCTATCTACCACTTTGGGCCGCGCCCGGGCCCCTGAGAACGTTTCAGGTGCCGGGTACAGGTTGGTGATATGGGCATGGTAATTTGCTTCAGTATAATGAAAATACTTTTGAAAAGAATCACAAAGCAATCAGAGGCAGTATTGCTAATCAGAATGGACATGCAAGGTCTAGAGATACTGGAGTACAGTTCCTTAACAATGAACCTATGCATAATATTTCAGCTATACACGATGGCAAGATCTGTTAAGAATTCAAGTCATAAGAAATATATTAAAAAAGTTTCAATATGAAATTCAAGCCGGTGCTAGGGGCCGTCTTGAACTTACTATGAGATGGTATATAGGCAAAGTAAACGGTGTTTAATTTACGTTACTCATTTCCAAATACAAACCACAACCGTAATCCTCTGATAAATGTATGCATTGCAGTTATATCCAGTATTAATTTCACAAGGTAATAACATTTCTGTTTGTGTAGTTTGTAATATTCTGTTAACTTTTTTCCAAATAGAACACCTAAAATGCTACTTGTACAACTCACGGTAATACACATGCTCATATTTGAAAGTTCAGTGATCTATCAATCTTTAAAACTAAAACTCGACACCCTACTACATTTGAGGAGCCTATTCCAGACAGAAAATTTTCAAGCGGAATTATACTCATTAATGAACCTTCTGTTACAATGATGATTCCAGACAATTAACTCATTCACAGGTTTATTGTACATTTTATTTTTATTTTTTATAGTACTATTTTCGTGGTCTGTCAAATATTGGCGTATTGAAATAGTGTAGTGCCCCCTGACAATATTATGGCTTTGACATGTAACACAATCTGGGCACACAGAAGCTATAGTTAGTCGTCATATAAGCGGGAGGTTGATGCATCATTAAACCTGGTTTAACCCACCATTTTATTTATAAAATGCCCGTTCCAAGTCGGGAATATGACGGCTTGCCAAAAATGTTCTGTGTTGGATTGTGTTTCCCTGATTTAGTCGAATGTTATACGGATTTTCCTTACTGGTCTCTTCCTTTGATCGTTTCGGACTTTTGTTGTCACTTTTATTTACGGTTTTGTGCATATTTTACTTTCAGATTTGAAATTTAAAAGAAGGCACTCTAACAAAAGATGCATACAATACAGTACTTGATATACTGAAATGGTCAAATCCTATTCCAGTAGCCCAAAGATCGACGTTTATATGAAATTGAAAATTTAGCACATATAAATTCGAACATTCTGTAGTTCATGACCCTTTCACAGGAAGAAGACAACGGGAAAATTTTGCTTCTTGTTGAAGAACTGAAGGACTGCATCGAATACTTAAAATAAGGACAGCAAGGAAACGTTGCCTACATTAAAGCACACATTGAGCAAGTTGTATTTGGGATAAAAGAATTCACATTTTTGCGTCACTGATCTGTAAACCGAAAACACAGGTATTTTAAATGATTTAGTCCCGTCCTGATATAGCTGAAATATTACTCACTGGACTATTCAATCAATCTTGCTGCAACCATAATTGATAAACATGGCCTTATCGTTACCTTCGTTAATGGCAACATCTGAAAAAAAGATAACAAAAACAGTAAATTTGGATATCAACAGACCAAAATATTTGTATAAGCTGATAGAAGCAGATTATCAATAGTATCTATATTATGTTAGTTATATAATGTAGGGCGTAAAAGAGGAATAAAAGGCAAATTTGTCAAGAAAAAAAAAAGAACTGGAAGACCAGAGCACCCTTTTTAAAAGATAGCGAATTAAAGATAGCGAATTAGATAGCAAAAGGGAAAATTTTGCAAGAACACTTAAAACCTTTGACCATCTGGCAAAAACTTTACTATAGGAAGATTTATATATCAACAGACCAAAATATTTGTAAAAGCTGATAGAAACAGATTATCAATGGTATCTATATTATGTTAGTTATATTTTGTAGGACGTAAAAGAGGAATGAAAGGCAAATTTGTCAAGAAATAAAAAGAACTGGAAGACCAGAGCACCGTTTTTAAAAGAAAGCGAATTGGATAGCAAAGGGGAAAAATTTGCAAGAACACTTAAAACTTTTGACCATCTGGCAAAAGCTTCACTATAGGAAGATTTATCATACTTTTACTTCATTATTATTAGTCAAGCTATGCAAACAGCTCTATTCAGATATATGTTTAAAGAAAGATGTGTTAATGATATCTTTCCTTTCCCTTTTTAAATTGATTTTTGTATCAAATAGATTTTAAAGACTGTCAGTTGTTATAATCTAAAGTGACCAAAATTTAATTTCATAGTTTGAATTTTTCTAATAATAATTATAAAAAAAAATTAATAATAATAGAACCATTGATCACTAGATGGTATTTCATGTGTTCAAATTAGTTTTGTTGATTCTCTTTCTATTGCAATTGCTAAAAGAATTTACTCGCCTTGGATCCCATGGCCCTGTAATAGACCTTGAAGAACTGGTCTATGAAGGCCTTGCTAAGTATATGGATGGTATCAACCGTGTTTCCAGGACAAAAAAAAATCAGTGCCACAACTCCAAGAAATGTTGGATGTATTGAGTGTCATAAGAACAGAATCTCAGAGAAAATGTGAGTTTTTTCTATTTTAGTTCAAATGCATGTTGATTTATTGATAAGTTAAGAGTGTAACGTCCAATGAGCAATATTTCAGCTATATCAGGACGAGAACAAGTTAATCAATTCAAAAAATTGTAAGTAAAAGAAAGAAGAAACAAAGGTGGAAGGGACAACCGGGGTAACGACTTTTGATTGTAACTTCGGTATTTAGTTATTTGTTACCACTGGGTCGATGCCACTGCTGGTGGACTGTTAGTCCCCGAGGGTATTCACCAGCCCAGTAGTCAGTACTTCGGTGCTGACAAGAAAGCCGATTCTACTTAATACCTCACGATATCTAATTTTTTATACATTTTTTTTGTTGAAAACTAAGGAGTATCTCCCTCTTGCAAAGCTCTGTCCTTAGCTGATTTCGGCTTCACATTTAGATCCTATTTGTTATTAGTTCTCTATCAGTTTTTAAACATCTTTTAGTTTATGGTCTTCCAAACGTTCAGATTTAATCTGCACTGAAGAGACATAAATTGTCGAAATGCTCATATGCAGAAATTAAATTCACAGTAGCTTCGGAATTTAGTTAATTATTTGATTACCACTGGAAAAGGGGAGAAGTGGGTAGGGGCAGGAAATTTAGCCTTCCATACGACACCCACTGCGTCTGCTCTCTTTAGAGAAATATAGAAGAGGTCTTCATACTGCATGCAGCGTGGCTTTTCTCCATACAGTTTGGCTACAATGGTTCGCGGTCAGGCTTTCCGTATTATAAACTGACCACCCCGCATAGACAGTGCATTCCCCTATCCACCAACTGGGAACGCGCCCGGGAGCCCCTGAAAACCGATCCAGGTGCCGGGGCTCTGTTAGGAAGACTCCTACTCCAAGCTCAGAGGATACTGTGGTCCTATTCATTAGCCGGGACCGCACATGGCGGCAAATGAATGTTGAACATAATTGTAACATTCACATATTTAAGTAGGGGGCTGGGGCAGATTATTCTAATCATTTTAGCAGACTATTTCCCTACAGCCACGCTTCAAGGGCTAGCGCTACAATTTTAAAATTGTAATTGAGAGAATGGACCATAAACAAAACCATTTTCAAGTTCCATTCTTATTAGATCTGGTACTTTTTTCACTGATTTCTAATCTACAGAGGATAGATGTAGGTTCCATCATCGCACCAGTTGCATAATTTAATTGATTGATTGATTAGTTAGAGTTTAACGTCCAATGAGCAATATTTCAGCTATATCAGGACGAGAACAAGTTAATCAATTCAAAACAAATTGTAAGTAAAAGAAGAAAGAAATAAAGGTGGAAGGGACAACCGGGGCAACGACTTTTGATTGCCACTGGAAAAGGGGAGAAATGGGTAGGGGCAGGAAATTTAGCCTTCTATAATTTAAAATCATAATCAGAACAACTGCTGCATCTTTAGCTTAGAAATCGCGATCATGCTTAGTACAGTCGGCTTTGATTTAATGTTAACGTGGAAAAGACGCAGCCTTGGCAGAAAACATTAAATGATAATCATAAAACACTTGGCCAAAGAAAATATTGATGTCAAGAATATCTTCGCTGCAAGCATCAAGCTCAGTGCGGCGATCAGGGAATGCGGCTGACATCATTCGCTTAAACTTCCTGAATGCCTGGATAGTTCTTGAGAAGTTATTTGGCGATTTAAACGTATGTCTGGCTTCCTAGTGCAGTTTCTTCCTTTTGTTTAACGTACTATAGTGAAACTTGGGCTTTTCCTAATTTGGCATGTAGCAAACCAGCAAAAGTAATACCATTGCCATCAATAAGTTTGCATTGAAGAGAATGTGAATCTAGGTTGATGTGCGTAAATGAATCTGACTTAATATCTTGATACGACATATTTTGCAAAAAATTTCCTGGCATGGTTTGAGGCATGTTTATCTCTAGATTATTTTGGGAGTTCCATTTTTGAAGCGTAGAGCCGTTAACATCGCACACTTCTTCCGATTGATTTCTTTTCAGTAATTGTGTTACTATTCTGTAAACCCCTGAATGACTCGGTCATTGACACAAATACATTCAACACCGGTTGAAATTTCCTCCACTACATATTACACTATTCTAAATGATGAACACATTTACTATATAGAGATAAGATATCCCAAGCACTCAGTCAGTACGCCCACAGACAGTGGTCAGTAATCATCAAAGTTTAATAAATATTAATAATTTAGTAGTCGCTCGGAGTTATCTATTACTTGCAAAATTTTATTGAAAAGGGATTAAAGTTTAATCCAAAAATGATGTTAAATCTGATAATGAGGTTTAATGCGGATGAACATTATGACAAATAACATAGCTTTAAGGAAAACGGGGATTTAAGAACTATGGATGTAGATACATTAAAACTTAAAAATGAGAAGAGTTTCGGTATCCAAATAGATGAGCTGAAGAAAATGATAAATAAGGATTTAGACGGATCAGACTGTGTAATGGTTGCCCTTTTTGGGATACAAATTGCCAATGAAGATGGATTAGAGGAGCAAGAGCCTCCAAGGAAGAAAACTAAAAAACAATGTGAAAAACCAAATGTGCCTTGTTCGGTAAGCTTGTTTATTATAGTTTTAATCTTATCTATCATCTCGATCGTGTTGTTCTCTGTTCTAGGGCTAGATGTAATGTTCGTCGATTATATGTTATTGTATAATACTTTAACTTTTATATTGTAAATATATTTTAAGGGCCTTGTGGTAGATTGATTTGATCTAAAGAAATTTACCTTCTTTAATAAAGTTTTAATTATTATTATCTGAGCGCCTTGCTTGCTTGACTCGCCACCTTCATTGTTCTTGTCAGTGTTCATTTCAGAGACTCTCTGACTTAAGCTCATCGGAGCTTCCAAGCCTGTGTTAAGGAGGCTCACTCCTAATGTTGTTTATATCAAGAATTTATTGAAACCTTTTTAATTTACTAAGCATTGTAAACTAAATGAAATGGCAAAAAGAAATATATAGGTCCGTGTGCTTTTTACCGAGATACAAGTCATTTAACAATGGATTTCTCTAGATTTTCCCTTAATTTAACATTAGGATTATTTTTTTTGTCTAAAAGCTAAGAAGTTATATCAAGAATTTTATGAAAACTTGTCAGGTGTCTTAATTTGACCTATAGAAAATATTCATGAAATAAAAAGTGGGGTTCCGTATGCAAAATTCTTAAAGCACTGTTACTGCAAATGTCTACAATTGATGCAAATCTTTTTTAACGTCAGAACCACTAGCAGATATGTTTTGATCTTGTTTGGCCATTTTGATCTTATCACGATCTTGACAGGCTTAACACAATTTGTTTGATTGTTGTGATCGTCTTTTCTCGTCTTTTTGTCGGGCAGTGGATGACCGCGATTGTAAGAATACTTTGCCAGTTAAGTTTATGTTTGTTGTAATTATAAGATACCGTTCACCACCAAGGTTTGCGTCTTTCATTAGGTGCGTTCAGAACTTCTCCTGTGGAGAGAGTCTATGTTGCAGCTAATGAACCATCCTTGGAAGAAAGGCGTATCAAACTTGGTTTACAATATGCAACAAAGCTTAAAGCGTATCCTTCCAATCCTTCTCACATCTGTGGTTTCAAACCTCTTCACAAAGCTGACTATGAAAAACGCCCAAAGGTTAAACAATCTTTTGGTCTTCGTATCAAACCACACCTTGAATCTGCTTATTTAAATTTAGATGGAATAGCTCCTGTAGAAACTCCCGAAAAACCTCCATGTCTGAACCCAAAACCAACATTTAATTTTGAACTACGCAAACACAAAAAAGCTGATACCAATCCTCTGGTTATCCAGCAGGACTTTGCAAGAATTAAATCTGAAAATCCTGAATACTTGCAAATTTACACAGATGGCTCTAAGGATGGAGACAGGGTGGCTTCTGCAGACGTTTTTGGAGATCGTGCAGCAACTCTCCGATTACCATCCTCTAGTTCCATATTTACTGCTATCGCTATTTACTCAGCACTTAAATTTGTAGCTGTATCGCAATCAAATAAATTCATGATTTGTTCTGATTCACTCTCTTGCCTATTGGCTATTGAAAGTCGAAAAACAAAACGCCCAATTATTTTGAAAATAGCCGAATTCTACAAATCACTTGTAGCTTTAGGCAAAGAAGTCATTTATGTTTGGACCCCTAGTCATGTGGGGATCTATGGAAACACAGTTGCTGACCAGGAAGCCAAGAATGCACCAGATGACGAGATGGCAGATTGTCCAGTACCGTACACTGACATGAAGCCTTTAATAGTTAAATACATTTTAAAGTTATGGCAGGGCAAATGGGATCTGCAAATAAATAATAAAGTGCATGGAATACAGTCAGACGTCGGTAAACAAGTCGGTTCCTGTGGTAAAAACCGTAGGGAACAGGTAGATTGACCAGATGTCGGATTGGACATACTAGAACAACACATAGTTTTATCCCCAACAGTGATCATCGACCTGAATGTATTCCATTCAATTGTCCTTATACAATTCAACATCTTTTAATTGACTGTGTAGATGTTGCCGATATCAGGCATGATTTTTATTCAGCTGATTGTCTTAAAGACCTATTTACAAATGTCGCTGGCGAAAAATCGTTCAATATTTAAAAGCAATCAATTTATTTCATAAGATTTAAATGGATTTATCTTAAAGTTCTAATATTATAACAATTAAACTTACATTTCTCGTATTATGTTTTTATATTTTACACACCGGTTTTACTTGTATAAAGCTGTAATGGTTTTATATTTATATTTTATATATTTATTTATTAAAATTGTTCAATATATTTAACAGTTCTCGCCACAATATAGCTGAAATATTGCTGAAGTTGGCATAATTCATCAATCAATCACTCAATTTATGTTTGTTGACGATCTAGCATCCAGGGATCATTAGGTAAACAAGCATGGATGTAGCGTTGCTCTGAAGTTGGCGTAAAACATCAATCAATCACTCCATTTATGTTTGTTGACGATCTAGCATCGAGGGATCATTAGGTAAAAAAGCATGGATGTAGCGTTGCTCGACAATTAGCAATGAATTTCGCTCAAACCGGTGCTAGGGGGCCGTCTTGAAAATGCTATTATGTATGAGTAAAGCTCATTGTTGAAGGCCTCATGGTGACTTCAAGATGAAGAACAACAATAAAAGCGTTGTTCCATGGCTTATTATAACCATGTATTTGTAGAGACTTTGTCTCATTTGCATTTACTCCATATCCCTTCATTGTTAATAAAGCAAACAATGATTCTAAATACTGCCCATTTTTCGATCTAACTATCATCGTTGACTCTGGAAAAATTAAAACTAAAGTTTATGATAAAAAGGATGATTTTGATTTCACTATTACAAATTTCCCTTTTCTTGATGGCGACGTTCCTGCAGCACCGTCATACGGGGTCTATATATCTCAACTGGTACGTACGCGTCTGATCTACTCTTGACGACTTAAATGAACGTAATCTTACTCTCACATCCAAACTATTACGACAAGGTTACAGATTTCATAGATTGATAAACACATTTAAAAAGTTTTATAGAAGATATGAACATTTGGTATCTAAGTATAATGCGACTCGGAAACGGTTATTACTAAAGGCATTTCTCACCCTCGTTTTTACGGAAATGTTGTTCAAAAATGTAAAAAAAAAATGATACAAAATCCAGAAAAACTGGGATTTAACTTACATTCTTTACGTAATAGGGGATATTGACCGGATGTTCATGATTCCGTTAAATTTGCTTTGGGATCTAATGACCTGAAGATTTTACAATTGTACTGGTACTGCCGATGTCTACTGAAATCAATGATGATTCTTTACCAAACCCTTCGAGAGGTTTTGAATTGGATTATTATTCCGTTGTCCGACAATGTTTTACCAGCAGACTAGGCTCCTTGAGCTAGCCGGCAGTTTAGCGGCGAGCACTCCTCGACCCATCTTTCTAAATTACGTTTTGTCTATTCTTTCCTTCTTAGAGTTAATGGCCTACCTGTATTGGGTTTTATTTGTAAATTTATTATACTTTAGGGAAACGGGATAGAGAAAGGGGAGGTTTGGGTACCAATAAACCGGTTTAACCCTACCGCTTTCTGTTGTACCGGTACCAAGTCCGGCTATCCCGAGTTCTCTATGTTTGTCTTTTGTCATTTTATTGTTTTTCTTGTGCAGTTCCTTGGTTGATTGAGACATGTGGTTGTAATGTCCGGCCATTGGAAGTGTTTCCTGTTATCTTCCCTTTATTAAATATCTTACCAATTTATCCCCTTTTCCGGTGCAATAAAACTTCGTTTTATAAGTGACATCGGTAGGTTGTAATTTATACATATTGGATTAAACTACTTGTTCACGTCCTGATATACTGTGGAAGTACTTTTATTCGTGGACACCAATTTTCGTGGTTTTCATAAAAAGCACTATTTCGTGGGCACTTAAATTCGTGGCTTCAAGTTCTGTGCATTGCAACTCAAGGGTAAAATGCATTTCGTTGGGAACTTAATTTCGTGGTTTAAGCAAACCACGAAATCCACGAAAATTGGAACCCCAAGAACAATTATACTTTCACAGTAACTGAAATATTGCTTACTGAATGTTAAACTATAGCTTAAAACATATGCTGAACCTAAATTCACAGTTACTTCGGTAACTTGTTATTTATAACCGATTACTATAATCGTTAAGCCTAATTAATCAACCTATAATTTAAGCAGAGCACCCACCATTCAAAAACGTTATGGGTGGTTTCAAAAAAAATGACCCCAAAGTGTGACAAACATGGAAAAAATAAACTCTAACTCAGACAGTTTTCCTTACTTTTTCTATCATTTGCATACTTTCCTCTGTACAACACAGCAAATTTGGAGTGAATAACACAAGATACAAAAAAGTTAGAACATTTTAAAGGTGTTAAAATTGATGAAAATAATTAACTTATAACATATATTGTCAGACACCATAACAAAATAATGTGAAGCATAAAATGGTGAATTATATTCAAGTTATTTTGAAATTTAATTCAAATTTCATTTTAAGACCAAACTTCTCATATAAAACTATGTTTTTTGCTTAAAAATTGGGATTTTTTGTCATTTTAAAGCTGTTTTTACCTGATAGTATCCCTTTTTGTTTTTATTTGCCAAGTTAACTGTAATCATGAAGCATACAGATGGTAAATTTCTATTGATATGTCCCTGAAGGAGAGCCATGGCAAATTTTAGGCAAAAAGGACGAGTGTTTTTTGGCCATAAATGGCCTTTGAAAATCATGTAAATTTATAGATAAAAAATGTTACACTCCTGACATGTTTGTCACCCACAGTAAAACATATATAAAAATTATTTTTAATAAATTTTTTCATGGTCAAATGCTCAAATTGATATGTTTAGGTTACTCTAAATTGTCCATTTACAAAGGCACAGTAACTCCTGTTGACTGTCATAAATTAAAATTGTGTTGCACTCCTGACTCATGCACATTCATCAATTTAGATCAAAATATTTCAGCATTTGTATTTTTTACAATTAGAAGAATTATTGGCAAATGAAAATCAAACATTTTTCTACCTTCCAAATGAATTAATTTTTATGTTATGGTTGATTTTATTTATTTTTTAAAATTTTTTGCCTTCTGTTTAGATGAAAAAGGACCATTTTTTCCACAAAATCTTCTTGTAATTTATCATAAAATTACATAAAAACAAATATTCACATTGAGAAATGCCACAAAGTTGATTTCAATAGCTACATGTTAAGAAATATTAATTAAAATTTTTTGTCAAATTCCTGACCGGGTGTTGCACTCCTGACATTACTTGTTGCTGACAGAACATACCTTTATTGCCATGCTTTTAACACAAACTATGAGCAAGTTATATTAAATATTGCTAAGATTAATTTCACACCATTTTGATTCAAAATATTCCCAAAATGATGAAGAAAATGACAGAACTAGACATACTGGTTGAAAAGCGTGTTACACTCCTGACGGGCCTAAAATGGCATTCAAAAGAAAATCTCCATGTGTATAGTCACATATTTGGTACTAAAAGAAACAGGCTGTCAGGGGCTTCTTGGATATAATAAGGAATAAAACTAAATAAAGCAATGCATAAAATAATAGAGATTTAAATCCATGNGATTTTGATTTCACTATTACAAATTTCCCTTTTCTTGATGGCGACGTTCCTGCAGCACCGTCATACGGGGTCTATATATCTCAACTGGTACGTACGCGTCTTATCTACTCTTGACGACTTAAATGAACGTAATCTTACTCTCACATCCAAACTATTACGACAAGGTTACAGATTTCATAGATTGATAAACACATTTAAAAAGTTTTATAGAAGATATGAACATTTGGTATCTAAGTATAATGCGACTCGGAAACAGTTATTACTAAAGGCGTTTTTACGGAAATGTTACTAAAAGAAACAGGCTGTCAGGGGCTTCTTGGATATAATAAGGAATAAAACTAAATAAAGCAATGCATAAAATAATAGAGATTTAAATCCATGGTGTTACACTCCTGACAAGCCTAAGAAGGCTTCTTTAAAGGTATGTGAAATTTATTTGAATGAAAATACAACCAACTCAGTGCTCTTAATTTAAGCCTTGATATTCACAGAAACAGTTGATGACTGTTAAATGATGAGAAGGGCGATTTATACTTAAATAGATCCACTTTTTGGCAACACATTAAAATTTTATGGGTCAATTTTTTTTCAGATATGTCTTTTTATGATAGCTTGTATTGACTTTTATCTTGAAACAAAATAATGAAAGACTACATGAAATTAAAGCTTACCTCTAATAGTTTTCTGTAGAATATAAATTTAAGTGGTATATCTGTTTGTCTTTTTATATTTCAACGAAGAAAAACATGCTTCTTTTAAAATGTCACACTAAAAGTGTTACACTCCTGACATTTTTTGGTACATTTTTGGACGGCATTTTTTACTCTTTTATGATAATGCTATGATATTTGGCAGTTACACTTGAGGAACAGAGAGACATATTCTGGTATAAAAACATTTGATTTAAATCTTCAAATATAAGTTTAACAAAGAGAAAAAGAAATGGGGTCATTTTTTTTGGAACAGCCCTTATTGAGGGCTAGATTTCCTGCCCCTTCCTATTTCTTCACCTTTTTCCAGTGGGAATTTTGACTTTTTACCCCAATAATCCCTTCTACCTTTGTTTCGTTCTTATTTAACCTGTTCTTTTGACGAATTGATTTACTGGTTCTAGTCCTGATATGACTGAAATGTTCTTCACTCGACTTAAACTTGCACTTGTCATTCAATCTATCGATTGCATGACTTCCTAACGTATTGTTGTGAAATAACAATGATGGTCAAATCACATGACACTGTTGGGGGATCGAACCCCCGACGTCGATATCTGAAGGCAGCGCTCCCCTTATACCTCAGTTTCATTACATCCCTCTCCCTTTTCTCTTTTGGGGAGTATGACCATCATGCCGAGAATCACAGGTTCTTTCTACTGGAAACATCCTGATGACACATGAGTGGCATATCGCTAACTCACCGAGTGGAATGTGACCTCACTCGGAACCTCTCTGCCTTCATCTCTCAACTATTTACATATATGAGGTAACTGGATAACTCGGACCATAACAGACTCGGACTATGTCAAACTCGGACTATCGCAAACTCGGACTATAGCAAACTCGGACTATTGATTTTGTCATATAAAAATAGATGAACAAACTCGGACTACCATTTAATAGTTGTATAAAATTACCATTATTTGACATTTAATTTATATATAATTGCATTTTTATATAGTTTTTTGCAGTATTTGATATTTAATTGAAATTTAGATTTTATTGATTTATTATTGAAAAGGGTAATCGTGATCTTTGTAATGTTTCCTTGTGAATAAACATATTCATTCGTAGCCTGTAGAATTGAATCTAAATGGCTATATGGTCTTTGAAGTTTATTGTTAATTATTAATAAGTTTATGACTGGGGTATTATAACCTGTATGATAAATATGGCATGACGGGATGGGAGTTGCTGCATCCGGTAGTATCATATCGCGAAATGTTTATGGAATTGGTAATTGCATAAACCGCGGTATCCGACTCTGTGGGATGTATTAATTTTTTATTTTAAATTGGAGATATGACTATCCCGGAAACTCATCCTAGTTGTAAATCATAAGCGATACTAATTTGCAATGGTTTATTGAGAATAACTTTCTAATTTTCAATTGTCTACACAAATTAATCATGCTGTTAGAACGGTAAGAAAAAGAATTTATTTCTTTACAATTTCCGTTATTCTTTCCATTGAT
>MJUU01028877.1:0-16653 GCA_002080025.1 Modiolus philippinarum
CCTGTCCTTAGCAACAAGCTTATTTTTCGAAAAAGTCCTTAGCAACCGCTGAGCAAAAGACTAAAAAAGATCAGGACTTTTGTTTACAACACATTTTGAACTGAAATAGACAACAAAATCAAACTCAAACATGTAATCATGGTGAAAACTGGTGAAAGACCTTGCAATTGTTCTCTGAACAATTGACCTTTTAATTCTTATTATTATTCTTCCTCTCTTTCTTCCGTCTGTGAACTTGTCCCAATAAATTCTCGGAGACCCTTGGTCCAATCTTAACCAAACTTCACAGCATAATGGAACCTCGTCCCAAGATGTGCATTTCAGTCTTGGAATTTTCAAAATGGCCGCCGTTGCCATGGAAACTGAAAAAAGGCGGGAAACTTAAAAGTGCTCCAAATTGCATGAAATTTGACAGAACGGTTGTGTATAAAGGGTAGAACATATTTTGAGGTGAAAATTTTTCAAAATGGCGGCCGTTGCCATGGAAACTGAAAAAAGGCGGTAAAATTAAAAGTGCTCCGAACCTCATGAAATTTCATAGGAAGGTTGTGTATGAAGTGTAGAACATATTTTTAGAATAAATATTGTTAGGATGGCGAGGTTTGGGCGACTTTTGTGTTTCGCTTTGCGAACACAGTTATTACTTGTTATTCTTGTTCTTCTCTTTCCGCCTCAACTTTGTCCGAGCATTTTCTCGGAAACTATTGACCGGATCTTGACCAAACTTGACATGAAGATGGACCCTTATCCCGAAAGATGCAAACAGGTCTTGGAATTTCCAAAACGGCACCGGCTCCCATGAAAATGGCAAAACAGGCGGGAAAATCAAAGTGCTCAGAATTGGATGAAACTTTACAGGAGGTTGCTTAGGACATGGGTAATTGGTTTCTGGTGTCCAAAACTTCAGATTGGCATCCGTTGCCATGGAAATGGCAAAAAAGGCGGGAAAATCAAAGTGCTCAGAATTGGTTGAAAGTTTACAGGAAGGTTGCTTAGGAAATGGGGAATTGGTTTCTGGTCTCCAAGACTTCAAATTGGCACCGGTTGCCATGGAAATGGCAAAAAAGGCGGGAAAATGAAAATATTCAGAATTGCTTGAAACTTTACAGAAAGGTTACCTTAGGTGTGGGAAATTGGTTTTTGGTGTCAAAGACTTCAAACTGACTTCTGTTGTCATGGAAACCGAACAAAAAAGTGGGGAAATCCAAAGTGCTCATAATTAAATAAAACTCAACAGACAGGTTATGTAGGTTGTGTGGAAGTGATTTGTAGCCCTGATTTCTGATTTGGGAGTTCGTTGAGGAGCATTTTGTATCAGCATCCTGATACAATTATAAATTTTTATTCTTGTCTTTCCGCCAAAATTTTGTCCGCCTGTTTCCTCAGAGACTAGTGGTCGGATCTTGACCAAACTTCAGATAGGCCCTTATCTGGAATGGTGCAAGAAGGTTTTCGGAATTTTCAAAATGGCACCGGTTGCCATGGAAACGGCAAAAAAGGCAGGAAAATGAAAGTGCTCAGAATTGGATGGAATTTTACAGAGAGGTTACTTAGGACAGGGAATTGGTTTCTGGTCTCCAAGACTTCAGATTGGCACCGGTTGCCATGGAATCGGAAAAAAGGCGGGAAAATGAAAGTGCTCAGAATTGGATGAAATTTTACAGGAAGGTTACTTAGGACATGCGGAATTGGTTTCTGGTGTCCAAGACTTCAAAATGGTACCCGTTGCCAAGGGAAAGGCAAAAAGGCGGGAAAATCAAAGTACTCAGAAATGGATGGAAATTTACAGGAAGGTTGCTTAAGGCATGAGGAATTGGTTTCTGCTGTCCAATACTTCAAAATTGTATCCGTTGCCATGGAAACAGAAAAAGGCGGGAAAATTGAAAGTGCTCAGAATCGAATGAAACTCAACAGACAGGCTGCCTACGATGTGTTGAAGTGATTTTTAGCCCGGATTTCTGATTTGGGAGTTCGTTTGGGAGACTTTTGTATCAGCATCCTGATACAGTTATAAATTTTTATTATTGTTCTTTCTTTCTTCTCGTCCAGATGAACTTGTCCGAACCAGATCTCAAAAACTATTTTACCTACAGCTTTCAAACTTTGTAGGATGTTAGCCCCATATATCTAGTTGTGCAACATGCAAAAATTTTTCAAAACGGGGTTTATTAAGGGTGCATTTGGGGGTTCAAAGAGGGTGGGGTCCTCCATGTTAACCCTAAGGGGAAATGAAATTTTGAATTTTTTTCACAATTTTTTCAGTGTATCTTAAAAACTATTTACTGTAACTCCATGGAATTTCTTAGGGAAGATGTGATTCATGTAAGAAAGGGTTCCACAGGATTGGAAATTCAAAAATTAATTCTGTAGCCATGGAAACCATTCAAAAAATTGAAATTTTGAGAAAACGTATATTATTGATAATTGTATTTTCATTACAGCTATATGTATTATTTTTAGGTTATAAGGGGAACGCATGCCCAAATTTTTTTTGGAACCAGGTATAAAATTGGTTGTAATGGATAATGGAACATTTGGTTGCCATGGAAACCAAATCAGAAAGCTATAATTTTGAGTAAAACATGGAAACCATTCAAAAAAGTTGAAATTTTGAGAAAACGTATTTATTATTGATAATTGTATTTTTTCTTACAGCTATGTGTATAATTTTTAGGTTATAAGGGGAACCCCTGCCCACATTTTTTTGGAACTAGGTTTAAAATTGGTTGTAATGGATACTGGAACATTTGGTTGCCATGGAAACCAAACTAGAAAGCTATAATTTTGAGAAAAACGTGTTTTCTGCTGTGTGTTATTTTTCGATTTCAACTATATGTATAAAGCAAATTATAAGGGGAACCCCTGCTCATTTTGAAGGGGGTTTCATAATGCCAGGAATCCGATATGGGAGTTCGTTTGGGAGACTTTTGTGTTTCGCTTGCGAACACAGTTATAACTTGTTATTATGTCGCCCCAGACGTAGTCGGGACGACATATTGTTCTTTGTTTCTTTGTTATTTTTCTTTATTTTTCTTTCTTTCTTCCAATGATTTTGTCCGCCCATTTTCACAAAGATGCCTGGAAAGAATTCATTCATACTTGGCAGAAAGTTGGACAACCATGAGAAAATGTGTATGCACCAGCAAAATCTTTCAAAATGGCCGCCATTTCCAAGATGGCCGACATTTTACGTTAAAAAATTAATGATTTAATATCTCAGGAACTGCTTTGTGCAAATTGATCATATTTTGTATAAATGTTTAATAAGATGAGAGGAAGAAATTTATACTAAAAAAAATTTCAAAATGGCTGCCATTTCTAAGATGGCCTCCAAAATACGTAAAAATTTCAACTTTGTCCAATTTCAACGAAAATTGATTTCAAGGTAGATTTTGATGCTGCGAACAAGCTGGAATCAACGAATTGACTGTCAGGGGCGACATCAGCTATTGCTTGCAATTGCAAATCTAGTATTGTTATTGCTTTTCTCTTTTATTTTCTTCCAATGATGTTTGTCCGGCTATTTTCTCAAAGATGCCTGGACAGAATTCATTCATACTTGGCACAAAGCTGAACCACCATAAGAAGATGTGCATGCACTAACAAAAATTTTCAAAATGGCTGCCATTTTCAAGATGGCCGCCATTTTACGTCAAAATATTCAGGATTCTATAAATGAGGAACTGAATGGCAGAATTGGTTCATATTCTGAATTAGTGTTTGATAAGATGATAGGAAAGAATTCATGCAAAAAAAATTGTCAAAATGTCCGCCATATTCAAGATGGCCGCCAAAATACGTCAAAATTTCAATATTGTCCGATTTCAAGTAAAATTGATTTCTAGGTAGATTTTGATGCTACGAACAAGATGGAATCATCGACTTGGACGTCTGGGGCGACATCAGCTATTGCTTGCAATTGCAAATCTAGTTATTCTTCTTTTTTTCTTTTCGTCCGGATGAACTTGTCCAGAGTAGATCTCCGAGACCTATTAACCTAGAGCTTTGAAACTTTGTAGCATGTAAGCCCCATTCATCTAGTTGTGCATCATCTAAAAAAATTTTAGATTGGGGTCCATTAAGGGTACATTTGGGGGACTCAAATAGGGATGGGGTCCTCCATGTTAACCCTATGGGAAAATGAAATTTTGATTTTTTTTTCACTATTTTTTCACTGTATCTTGAAAACTAGTAACTGTAACTCAATGAAACTTCGCAGGAAAGAGGTTTGTCATGTAAGAAAGGGTCCCACAGGATTAGAAATTTCAAAATTAGAACCGTTGCCATGGAAACCATACAAAAAAATGAAATTTTAAGAAAATGCATTTGTTATTGATAGTTGTATATTCATTACAACTATATGTATTATTTAGGATATCAGGGGAACCCCTGCCCAATTTTTTTTTTTTTTTTGAAACAAGGTAAGAAATTCATTGTTGTGGATAAAAGAGCATTCGGTTGCCATGGAAACCAAGCGAAAAAAACTATAATTTTCAAAATTTGTACTATTGCCACGGAAACCATACAAAAAATATGAAATTTTGAGAAAACGCGTTTATTATTGATAATTGTATTTTCATTACAGCTATATGTATTATTTAGGTTATAAGGGGAACGCCTGCCCAAATTTTTTTAATACAAGGTATGAAATTCATTGTTATGGATCATGGAGCATTTGGTTGCCATGGAAACCAAGCCAAAAAGCTATAATTTCTAGAAATAACAAAATACCGAAGTTACTGTTAATTTATTTTCTGCATATGCGGAAACGTGTTTTCTGCTGTGTGTTATGTTTTGATTTCAACTATATGTATAAAGTAAATTAAAAGGGGAACCCCTGCTCATTTTAAGGGGGTTTCATAATGCCCAGGAATCCGATATGGGAGTTCGTTTCGGAGACTTTTGTGTTTCGCTTGCGAACACAGTTATAACTTGTTATTATGTCGCCCAAACAAAGTTTGGGGACTTCTTGTTTTTGCAGCGTCTTTATTATTATTATTATTATTATTATTATTATTCCGCCTCAAAAAATCATTTTTCCAACCAAATTTTCAGAGACCACTTGTCTAATTATAATGAAACTTCACAGGAAGATAGATCACCACCCAAAGATGTGCACTTGGGTGTTGAAATTTTCCAAATGACCACCATCCTTGGTCACTTTGAACTTTGACCCCAAATCTTATTATTGGACTAATTCGGAAACTGTAACAAATAGCTAATACAATGTATTGACAAAAATGTTAGTTAGATCATTACCGACATTTGATACATTTAGACCGAAACTCTATAGTCACCCATTGAGAAGTTATGCCCCTTGAAAATTTCATCATATCTTTTAAGTAGGTTTCTCTCGAAAACGGTAAGAGATAGAAACCTGAAACCTTTTCTGTTCATCTTAGGTGATATGTGTTACATTTAAAAATGCCAAGGTCAAAGGTCATTGGTCACTTTGAACTTTGACCGTGGATCTTGTTATTGGATTAATTCATAAACTATAATAGATAGCTGATAATATGTAATGGCAAAAATGTGTGTCTTGCTAAGATCTACATTTGTTACATTGGCTCCAAAATTATTGGACCAATCGTTTTGGGCCTATGGACCAAAAACCGATTTTTGATGTCTGATTTGGGATTTTTTGCTTATAGCGTAAATACCATTGAAGATACAAAGAGATGTTCAACACAAAAAATGTAAAGGATGATGTGACATTCAAAAGGAGGTCAAGGTCAAAGTTCAAGGTCATGGCCAAAATTTTATTTCATATAAAAGTATCAATAAATGTAAATTTTAAGCTTAAATTGTTGATTAATTATGAGATTATTATGACACAACTTTTGGGAAAGACCTTTCAATTGTTTTTTGAACAATTGACATACTAGTTTTCTCAAAAATTGGTGGTCAAAATTTAATGAAACTTGTATGTATTTCAATCTAATTTAAAATTTTTATATAATTACACACCATAGAGGCCTTACTTCATAATATAAAAATAGGAATGATTTTTCTGATGCAAAGTGTGTATAGGTTAATCATAACTATCAATAATGGACAGAATCACGTTGAGTTTTAAATCCATAATTCTTAAATCGAGGACTCATGGTTCTTTCAAAGAACATTAAAGAATTGATTCTGATTATTATTATTCTTCCGTTTTCCTCCGCGACTTTGTTCACCAAATTTCTCGGACACCAGTGATCCAATCTTGACAAAACTTCATGATGATAGAACCTTATCCCAAGATGTGCTTTCCAGTCTTGGAATTTCAAAAATGGCACCGGTTACCATAAAAACAGCAAAAAAGGCGGGAAATTCAAAGTGCTCAGAATTGGATGAAATTTTATAGGAAGGTTGTCTGACATGTGTAAAATGGGTTTCTGGTCTTCAAGACTTAAAAATGCGGACCGATGCCATGGAAATGGTAAAAAAAAGGCGGGAAAATCAAAATGCTCAGAATTGGAAGAAATTTTATAGGAAGGTTGTCTAACATGTGTAGAATGGGGTTCTGGTCTCCAAGACTTCAAAATGCCGACCGATGCCATGGAAATTGTAAAAAAGGCTGGAAAATCAAAGTGCTCAGATTTGATTGAAATTTTACAGGAAGATTGCCTTACACGTGTAGAATTAAGTTTTGCCTCCAAGACTTCACAATGGCGACCATTGCAATGGAAACGGTAAAAAAGGCGGGAAAATCAAAGTGCTCAGAATTGGATGAAATTTGATAGGAAGGGTGTTTAAAATCTGTGGATCTTATCTAAAGCCTTTGAATTCTGATATGGGAGTTCGTTTGGGAGACTTCTTGTGTTTGCATCCAAACACAATTAATACTAGTTATTAAGTCTCCCAAACAAAGTTTGGAGACTTATTGTTTTTGCACCGTTTCTTATTCATTAAGTCGCCCGAACAAAGTTTGGCGACTTCTTGTGTTTGCACCGTTTCTTATTATTATTATTTTTCCGCCTCAAGAATAATCTTGTCCAACAAAATTCTCAGAGATCACTTGCCCAATCATGATCAAACTTCCCAGGTAGATAGATCACCACCCTAAGATGTGCACTTGGGTGTTGAAATTTTCCAAATGACCACCATCATTTGTCACTTTGAACTTTGACCCCAAATCTTATTATTGGAATAACTCGAAAACTGTAGCAGGTAGCTAATACAATGTAAAGACAAAAATGTTAGTTAGGTTATGACCGACATTTGTTACATTTAGACCGAAACTCTATCGTCAACCGTTCAGGAGTTCTGCCCCTTGAAAATTTCATCATATCTTTTAAGTATGTTTTTCTCGAAAACGGTAAGAGATAGAAACCTGAAACCTTTTCCATTGATCTTAGGTGATATGTGTTACTTTTAAAAATGCCAAGGTCAAAGGTCATTGGTCACTTTGAACTTTGACCTCTGATGTTGTCATTGGATTAACTCATAAACTATAATAGATACCTGATAACATGTAATGGCAAAAATGTGTATCTTGTTAAGATCTACATTTGTTACATTGGGTCCAAAATTATTGGACCAACCGTTTTTTGGCCTATGGACCAAAACCCGATTTTTGATGTCTGACTTCGGGTTTATTGCTTGTAGCTCAAATACCATTGAAGATACAAAGAGACATTCAATACAAAACATTATAAGGAAGATGTGACCTTCAAATGGACGTCAAGGTCAAAGTTCAAGGTCATGGCCAAAAACTTTATTTTACATAAAAGTCTCAATTAAGGTATTTAGCTTAATTTCTTGATCAGTGAGGAGAATATTATGACGCAATTTCCGTGAAAGACCTAGAAATTGTTTTTGAAAATTGACGTAATAGTTTTCTCAAAAATGGGTGGTCAAAATTCAATGAAACTGATATGTATTTCAATGCAATTTAAAATTTTGATATAATTACACACCATATAGGAAATGCCTTGCTTCAAATTATATAAATAGAAATGATTTTTCTGGTGCAATCACAAAGTATGTACAGGTTAATGAAAAATACTGCTATCACTGATAGACAGAATCACGATGAGTTTTAATCCAATAATTCTTAAATGGAGGACTCAATTTTCTTTCAAAGAACATTATAGAATTAATTCTGGTTGGGCGACTTCTGTGTTTGCTTGCAAACACATTATCACTTGTTATTAAGTCTCCCAAACAAAGTTTGGAGACTTATTGTTTTTGCACCGTTTCTTATTCATTATTATTATTTTTCCGCTTCTTCTTGCCATAATCTTGTTCTACAAAATTCTCGAAAACCACTTGCCCAATCTGAACCAAACTTCATAGGATGTTAGATCTCCACCCAAAGAGGTGCATTCGGGTATTTAAATTTTCAAAATGACCACCATCATTGGTCATTTTGCCCTTTGACCCCAAATCTTATTATTGGATTAACTAATAAATTGTAGAAGATAGATGATAATATGTAATGACAAAAATGTTTGTTAGGACATGACGGACCTTTTTTTACATTTGGACCGAAACTCTAGGGTCAACCCTTCATGAGTTATGCCCCTTGAAAATTTCGTCATATTTTTAAACATGTTTTTCTCGGAAACGGTAAGAGATAGAAACCTGGAACCTTTTCCGTTCAACCTAGGTGATATGTGTTACATTTAAAAATGCCAAGGTCAAAGGTCATTGGTCACTTTGAACTTTGACCCTAGACCTTATTATTGGATTAACTCATAAACCGTAATAGATAGCTGATAAAATGTAATGGCAAAAATGTGTATCTTTTTAAGTTCTCCATTTGGTACATTGGGTCCAAACTCAGTGGACCAACCGTTTTGGGCCTTTGGGCCAAAAACCGATTTTAAATGTCTGATTTGGGGTTTTTGCTTATAGCTCAAATACCATTGAAGATAAAAAGAAACATTCAAAAGAAAAAATGTTCAGGAAGACGTGACCTTCAAAATGAGGACAAGGTCAAACGTCAAGGTCGCAGCAAAAAAACCTTCATTTGACGTCAAAGTATCAATTAATGTATATATGTAGCTTATAATCTTGGTTTATCGATGAATTAACAATAAGAACATAATTATGCAACTTCTGCGAAACACATATCAATTTTTCTTAGAAGAATTTAAGAACTAGCCTTTTCAAAGACGTGTGATCCCAACTTATTGAACTTGTATGTATGTCAGTGTTGATTAAAATTTTGAAATAATTACACACCCTACAGGAAATCTTCTACTTCATGATATTATAAATAGAAATGATTTTTCTGATGCAATCTCACTGCTGATGAAGTATATACATGTGAATCAAAGTTACTTATAGCACTGTAAGACAGACACAAAATGAGTTAAGACCACAATTATTACATTGAGGAATCATTATTCTTTCAAAGTACAATAAAGAATGAATTCTGGTTTGGGAGACTTCTGTGTTTGCATCCAAACACATTATCACTCGTTATTATTTTTCCGCTTCTTCTTGCCATAATCTTGTCCTACCAAATTCTTAAAGACCACTTACCCAATCTGAACCAAACTTCATAGGATGTTAGATCTCCACCCAAAGATGTGCATTCGGGTATTTAAATTTTCAAAATGACCACCATCATCGGTCATTTTGGCCTTTGACCCCAAATCTTATTATTGAATTAACTCATAAACTGTAAAAGATAGATGAAAATATGTAATGACAAAAATGTTTGTTAGGACATGACGGACATTTCTTACATTTGGACCGAAACTCTAAGGTCAACTCTTCATGAGTTATGCCCCTTGAAAATTTCGTCATATCTTTAAACATGTTTTTCTCGGAAACGGTAAGAGATAGAAACCTGGAACCTTTTCCATTCAACTTCGGTGATATGTGTTACATTTAAAAATGCCAAGGTCAAAGGTCATTGGTCACTTTGAACTTTGACCCTAGACAATACTTTTGGATTAACTCATAAACCGTAATAGATAGCTGATAAAATGTAATGGCAAAAATGTGTATCTTTTTTAGTTCTCCATTTGGTACCTTGGGTCCAAACTCAGTGGACCAACCGTTTTGGGCCTTTAGGCCAAAAACCGATTTTAAATGACTGATTTCGGTGTTTTGGTTTATAGCTCAAATACTATTGAAGATACAAAGAAACATTCAATAGAAAAAATGTTCAGGAAGACTTGACCTTCAAAATGAGAACAAGGTCAAAGGTCAAAGTCACAGCCAAAAAACTTAATTTTACGTTAAAGTATCAATTAATGTATATATGTAGCTTATAATCTTGGTTTATCGATGAATTAACAATAAGAACATGATGATGCATAATGATGCAACTTCCTTGAAAGACATATCAATTTTTTCTTGGAAGAATTTACAAACTAGCATTTTCAATGATGTGTGATCCCAATTTATTGAAACTTGTATGTATGTCAGTGTAAATTAAAATTTTGAAATAATTACACACCACAGAGGAAATCTTCTACTTCATCATATTATAAATAGAAATAATTTTTCTGATGCAACCCCACTGCTGATGAAGTATATACATGTGAATCAAAGTTACTTATAGCACTGTTAGACAGACACAGAATGAGTTAAGACCACATTTATTACATTGAGGAATCATTGTTCTTTCAAAGTACAATAAAGAATGAATTCTGGTTTGGGTGACATCTGTGTTTGCATCCAAACACATTATCACTCGTTATTATTATTATTATTCCGCCTCAAAAATCGTCTTGTCCAACCAAATTCTCAGATATCACTTACCCAATCATAATCAAACTTCACAGGTAGATAGATCACCACCCAAAGATGTGCACTTGGGTGTTGAAATTTCCAAATGACAACCATCATTGGTCAATTTGAACTTTGACCCCAAATCTTATTATTGGATTAACTCGGAAACTGTAACAGATAGCTAATACAATGTATGACAACAATGTGAGTTAGGTCATGACCTACATTTGTTACATTTAGACCGAAACTCTATGGTCAACCGTTCAGGAGTTATGCCTCTTGAAAATTTCATATCTTTTAAGTATGTTTTTCTCGAAAAGGGTAAGAGATAGAAACCTGAAACCTTTTCCAATCATCTTAGGTGATATATGTTACATTTAAAAATACCAAGGTCAAAGGTCATTGGTCACTTTGAACTTTGACCCTTGATGCTGTCATTGGATTATCTCATAAACTATATAATAGATAGCAGGTAACTTGTAATGGCAAAAATGTGTGTCTTGTTAAGATCTACATTTGTTACATTGGGTCCAAAATTATTGGACCAACCGTTTTTTTGGCCTATGGACCAAAACCCGATTTTTGATGTCTGATTTTCGGGTTTTTTACTTATAGCTCAAATACGATTGAAGATACAAAGAGACAATCAATACAAAAAATGTTAAGGAAGATGTGACCTTCAAAAGTAGGTCAAGGTCAAAGTTCAAGGTCATGGCCAACAATTTTATTTACATAAAAGTATCCATAAATGTACATATTAAGCCTAAATTGTTGATCAATGATGAGAATATTATGACGCAACTTCCGGGAAAGACCTAGAAATTGTTTTTGAACAATTGACGTAATGGTTTTCTCAAAAATATTTGGTCAAAATTCAATGAAACTGATATGTATTTCAATGTAATTTAAAATTTTGATATAATTACACACAATAGAGAAAGTGCCTTACTTCCTTATATATAAATAGAAATGATTTTTCTGATGCAACCACAAAGTGCGTACAGGTTAATAAAAAATACTGTTATCTCTGATAGACAGAACTAGATGAGTTTTAAATCCTTAATTCTTAAATCGAAGATGCATTGTTCTTTCAAAGAACATTAAAGAATTAATTCTGGTTGGGCGACTTCTGTGTTTGCTTGCAAACACATTATCACTTCTTATTATAATTATTATTCCGCCTCAAAAATTATCTTGTCCAACCAATTTCCCAGAGTTCACGTGCCCAATCACAATCAAACTTCACAGGTAGATAGATAGATTGATTGATTGATTGATGTTTTAACAGGTAGATAGATCACCACCCAAAGATGTGTACTTGGTTGTTGAAATTTTCCAAATGACCACCATCATTGGTCACTTTGACCCCAAATTTTATTATTGGATTAACTCGGAAACTGTAACAGATAGCTAATACAATGTAATGACAAAAATGTTAGTTAGGTCATGACCGACATTTGTTACATTTGGACCGAAACTCTATGGTCAACCGTCCAGGAGCTATGCCCCTTGAAAATTTCATCATATCTTTTAAGTATGCTTTTCTCGAAAACGGTATGAGACAGAAACCTGAAACATTTTCCATTCATCTTAGGTGATATGTGTTACATTTAAAAATGCCAAGGTCAAAGGTCATTGGTCACTTTGAACTTTGACCCTAGACCTTAACATTGGATTAACTCATAAACCGTAATTGATAGCTGATAACATGTAATTGCAAAAATGTTTGTCTTGTTAAGATATACCTTTTTACATTGGGTCCAAAATTATTGGACCAACTGTTTTGGGCCTATGGACCAAAAACTGATTTTGATGTCCGATTTTTGGTATTTTTGCTTATAGCTCAAATACCATTGAAGATACAAAAAGACATTCAACATACAAAATGTCCATGAAGTCGGGACCTTCAAAATGGGGTCAAGGTCAAAGGTCAAGGTCACACCCCCATAACTTTATTTCATGCTAAAGTATCAATAAATATACATATCAAGCTTGGAATGTTGGTTTCACCGATGAATCAATAATGAAAACATTATGACGCAGCTTTCTTTCTGACGCAATCCAGAAATGTTTTGACCTGTGAATCAAAGCACTAAAAGCACTGATAGACGAAAACATATACTAATTCTTACATTAATAATGAAAAACAAATATTTCAGAACACATTATTACAACCATTTGTGATGAATACAAACAAAGCATATTTTAAAGAGCAATTCAGCATGGAATATGGTTTGGGTGACTTGTGTTTGCATGCAAACATATCATCACTCGTTATTTTTTGTTATTATTCCTCAATGATTCTAATCTTATTCACCCATTTTCTCAAAGATGGTTAGTCCAAACTCAATGAAACTTAGCACTATTGCAGATGTAAACCCCAAGATGTGCAGAGTGGTCTAACAATTTACGAAATGACCACCGTCATTGGTCACTTTGAACTTTGGCCTTAAAACTTGTGATTTGATTATCTTGAAAAGCGTAACAGATAGCTGATAATATGTAATGACAAAAATGTTTATTAGGTCCTGACGGACCTTTTTTACATTTGGAATGAAACTCTAAGATGAACCGTTCATGAGTTATGTCCCTTGCAAATTTCGTCATATCATTAAACATGTTTATTCTCGAAACCGGGAAGAGATAGAAACTTGGAAGCTTTTCCATTCAACTTAGGTGATATGTGTTACATTTAAAACTGCAAAGGTCAAAGGTCATTGGTCACTTTGGACTTTGACCTCAGACCTTGTTATAGGAATATCTCAGAAACCATAATTGATTACTGATTAAATGTAATGGCGAAAATGTGTGTCTTTTTGAAATGAACATTTGTTACATGGGTCCAAAATTATTGGACCAACCGTTTTAGGCTTATGGACCAAAAACCGATTTTTTATGTACGAATTTGGGTTTTTTGCTTATAGCTCAAATACCATTTAAGAAACAGAAAGACATTCAACATACAAAATGTTCAGGAAGACGGGACCTTCAAAATGAGGTCCCCCGTGCGCGGTCCCGGCTTATGAATAGGCCCGCAGCATCCTCTGAGCTTTGAGCATGAGTCTTCCTAACAGAGGACCCTGAGGGAACCCCGGGATATAGAAATAGGACCTAGTATCTCCGGCTTGCGGGGTATGACCCCTCCTTAACGGGGCTGACCCCGAGGGATCCCCGGGATATAGAAATAGAACCCATTCCGTGGTTGTGCGGGATTAATAAATACACAACCCATCTTTCGGGTGGGATGTAAACTCAGGTCCACGTGATGGAAGAAATGTCACGCTTCCTACACGTTAAAAAACCCTTGTAGCAAGCTCTTTTTTCAGTGGTCCGTAGGTGATCGGCTACAAGGCTAAATTCCCCGCCCTTTTCGATTTCACCATACTTTTCCAGTGGCAGTCAGAATTTCCCGTCCCTTGACCCTTTCCATACCCCAAAGTGATTATTTATTAACAAACTTGTCCTCGTCTTGATATAGCTGAAATATTGCTGAGGAGACGTTAAACAATATTCAATCAATCAATCAATCAATCAATCAAAATGAGGTTAAGGTCAAAGATCAAGGTCACTCCCCCACACTTTATTTCATGTTAAAGTTTCAATAAATACACATATTGAGCTTAGAATTTTGGTTTCATCGATTTATCAATAATGAGAACACTATGACGCAATTTTTTTATGTAATCCAGGTTAATTTGACCTGTGAATTGAAGCACTAATAGTACTGATAGACGAAAATATAATAAGCTTAAGAAACTAATTCTTACGTAAAGAATCAAAAAAATATTTGAGAACCAATTTTTACAATCATTGGTGATAAATATACAACACAGCATTTTTTATAGAGCAATTGAGTATGGAATCTGGTTTGGGTGACTTGTGTTTGCATGCAAACATATCATCACTCGTTATTATTATTCTTCCTCAATGGATTTTTCAAACTTTGTCCAAACATTATCTCAGAGATGGGTATTTCAAACAACCATCCCAAGATGTGCAAGAAGGTCTTTGAATTTCCGAAATGACCACGGTCATTGGTCATTGTGATAGATATAAACACAGCATTTTTTAAAGAGCAATTCAGCATGGAATATGGTTTGGGTGATTTATGTTTGCATGCAAACATATCAATCACTCGTTATTATTCTTTCCTTTTCTTCGGAATGAACTTGTCCACACCAGATCTCAGAGACCATTAGACCTAAAGCTTTCAAGTTTTGTAGGATATTAGCCCCGTGTATCTAGATGTGCAATCATTAAATCGTTGTTTTAAAGGGGGTCCATTAAGGGTATAATTTTGGGTCTCAAAAAGGGGTGGGGTCGTCCTATAGTAAGTCTATGGGAAATTGAAATTTAGAATGTTTTCACTGTAACTCAAAAACTTTTTACACTAGCTGCTTCAAAATTCATAGGAAGGTTGTGTGTGATGTCAGATATATTTATCAGCATTGCAAATTTCAAATTAATACGGTTGCCATGAAAACCATAAGAAAAACTTTTGAAATTTTGAGAAAATTGTATTTATTGTTGATAATTGTATTTCTATTACAGCTATATGTATTAGTTAGGTTATAAGGGGAACCCCTACTCAAATTTTTTTTGAAAGGGGGTTTCATAATGCCCGGGAATCCGATTCAGGAGTTCGTTTGGGAGACTTTTGTGTGTCGCTTGCGAACATAGTTATAACTTGTTATTATTAAGTCTCCCAAACGAAGTTTGGGGAGACTTATTGTTTTTGCTGTGTTTCTTATTTTTATTATTATTATTAAGTCTCCCAAACTTCGTGTTTTTGTTGCGTTTCTTAATTATTCTTCCATCTTTCTTTATTCTCGTCCGGATAAAGTTGTCCGAAGCAGATCTCAGAGACCATTGGACCTAGAGGTTTCAAACTTGGTAGCATATTAACTCTATGTATCTGGATGTATAATCAATAAAAAGTTTTTGAAGGAGGGTCCATTAAGGGTACTTTTGGGGGTATTAAAAAGGGGTGGGGTCGCTCTATAGTTACACTATGGGAAAATGAAATTTGAATGATTTTCATCATATTCTTCACTGTTTCTCAAAAACTAGAAACACTAGCTCCATGAAACTTCATAGGAAAGTCGAGGGTCATGTAAGGAAGGGTTCCACAGCATTTGAAATTTCAAAATAACTACCGTTGCCATGGAAATCATACCAAAAATGGAATTTTTGGGAAAATAGTAGTTTCTGTTGATAAAAGTATTTTAATTACAGCAATATGTATTACTTAGATTATAAGGGGAACCCCTGCCCAATTTTTTTGGGGGAAAGGGTCTGAAATTGGTTGCAATGAACAAAAGAGCACTTGGTTGCCATGGAAACGAAACCAGAAGCAAATTTTTTGTTGAAAAATAGAGTTTTCTGATAAAAAATGATTTTGAGAAATATGTATTACATAGGTTATAAGAGGAACCCCTGCCAAAATTTCTTTGGGAAGAGATCTGAAATTTGATGTAATGGACAAAAGAGCATTTGGTTGTCATGGAAACAAAAACAAAAACTTTTTTTTGGAAAATCAAATTTTCTGATAAAAAATAAGGAATTTTGAGAAATATATATTACATAGCTTATAAGGGGAAGCCCTGCTCGAATTGTTTTTGGAAAGGGTCTGAAATTGGATGTAATGGACAAAAGCACTTTGTTGCCATGGAAACAAAACCAGAAACATATTTTTTTGTGAAAAATTGAGTTTTCTGACAAAAACATTTTTTGAGAAATATGTATTAAATAGGTTACAAGGGGAACCCCTGTCCAAATTTTCTCTGGAAAGAGATCTGAAATTGGATGTAATGGACAAAGGAGCATTTGGTTGCCATGGAAACAAAACCAAAAGCATATTTTTTTGGAAAATCAGGCTTTCTGATGAAAAAGAAGGAATTTGGAGAAATATGTATTACATAGCTTATAGGGGGAATCCCTGCCCAATTTTTTTTTTTTTTTTTTTTTTTTTTTTTT
>MJUU01028880.1:0-10069 GCA_002080025.1 Modiolus philippinarum
TTGACAATATCTGAGATTTAAAACCCTCAAATGATCATGAAATACTTCCGGATTGACCAGCATTTTGATTTATTGTCCTTCCTTGCATGTGAAAAATACTGAAGCTTCATCAATTAAAACATGCGTGCCCAAGGATCCGACTGACAAAATTGGTAATTTGCATACCCCAGTTTGGTTAGACGATAGTAATTTCTTATTTAACTTTAAAGTTGGGTCATGGTTTGGATATGTTACTTGGCTGAAGTGCGGCTTTGAGAAAATCATATCGCCGCATAAAGTGAACTTCAGGTAATTAAGAAAATTCACAAAACGTTATAATGGCCGCCTATGGAAAATATTTAGTGAAGTCTGACCTTTTGCAGATGGTACTGTTACTTCAACATGGATTGGTTATTCAGACAAATAATACAAGGCTTGTTTCTGTCAAAAAAAATCTCTCATGAAAACAATTAGAAACATTATAAGGAATACATTCTTAATAATGCACAGATCTCTTTATAAATACAGAATATAACAAACAGATCAGGTATAACATGTATATTTATAGGTAAGTGTACGAATGAATAATGGTAAGGGATATGTAGTTAGTTCGGCTTTTTAAATAGTTTCAGATAAAAAAATGATTTACCGTTTAAAAGGCTTTAAAATGGTGTTTTCTCTTTGAAAA
Organism: Modiolus philippinarum; assembly: GCA_002080025.1. Lineage (NCBI taxonomy): Eukaryota > Metazoa > Mollusca > Bivalvia > Mytilida > Modiolidae > Modiolus > Modiolus philippinarum. The sequence goes on from MJUU01028880.1 coordinate 668, forward strand.
TTGATGCAAATATTTCATATTGTTTAAAACAATAATAATACATAAAGCTATCACAATAAAGTAAGACAAAAGAGTCCGTGCTCTTAAAATGTGGAAAAAATTCTAAAAATTGATGATTTTTTCTTAGAAAAACTACAATTTATTTTAACACCTTAATAGTTGTTATGTTGTACAGCTTAAACATTATAAATAAAATATAAATCAACTCACATAAAAGTTCGTTAACGAGAATTATAATCGATTTCCCTGCAGTACCCTACATATCATTTTTTCACCAAGACTTTAGATTAAATGTCAAATTACCAAAAAAAGTACCATACGATTTCGTTACAACCGCTTAAAACCAATAAATATAATCATTTTACTTTCATTTAAAACAAAAATTACCTGCATGTCAGGTGGGTGCATTAAAGTAAAAAAAAGCGTCTTTTTCATTAATTGCTACCTTACTAAGAATGACATTACCAAGAACAAGATGACAAAATTGAAAAAAATATCAAAGCGTATCCATACGAGATAGCAACACCATAACTGAAATATGTAGAAGTAAACATAACTAGCTTATGGAATCTTGCACACCAGGCTGATCAGTGATTTGAATTGAACAAAAGAAATGGATCTCTTCATTAAACGAAAAAAGTTTACTATGGACACATTTAACATTGACAATGGGGGTAAAAGCATAATACCGACCAGAGTTGTCAAATGTTGAAATCAATGAGACAAAAAGACAAATCAAGTGGAAACCACAAGACAAAATTGTCGACCGCAATGGTCCTGACTTGCTACATGCATTTCAAAAAGAAATGGTTAAACCGCCCCTTTCATTGGGGTAGTGTGCGGTAGCAATTCAACAGCAATTGCTATTGAAAGGTCGTAGACAGTTAAAAGAAATGAACATCCCAGTACTAAGTAAAAAAAGAATCTTGAATCAGAGTGCGGACCAAAACTTGAAATTTTTCCATAAGGGACTGATATGTATTAAGGAACGGTTTTTTGATGATCGTATGGGACGAAATTTTTTGATGTCTTGATTAATAAGGCAGTCACGGAGATACCTATGTCCAATATGTTCTATGTCTGTATAATTGGTTCAAGCTCTCATGTGACGAATCAATTTTAAAACATACACTCCGTGAGCAGGAGAAGCTGGAATAATACTGTGAAGGAAATTGATAATTTTGAAATTAAAATCGTTCCTTTCGTCGTAAAATTTGAATACTAGTCCATGGGCTGGAATAACCCCCCGTGCAACCCCCCACTTCCCAACCCCACCCATTTTTTTCAAGTCCGCATACATCCCCTCTTCAAAATAAAACATGTTAACACGAGCATAACCTGCACGCACTGGTGGAATAGGGCCCATTTCTAGACCCACCTACCGAAATTTTGGAAAATGTTTCGTTCAAGTTTTTCTTTCAGTTGCTTTAAAATGTTGACCAAATGCTTCCTAGTTATAAAACGATGCATCAAATTGTTGCTTATTGTATAAGCTTTACAGAGAACCCAAACATTTACAATTTCTATGCCCAATACGTTCCATAGTGCCATTAAACGTACCCCTTCCCCTATGAAATATTGAGGAAAATTTAGATATTTTCATTGAAATTGCGTAAGTTTGATGGTCTAAAGAACCCGAAGTGCATCTTGATTCCCAATTCTGAAAATTGTTTTTAGTTTTTCAATCTATTTTCTTTAATATAGAACATGTAAACATAATGTTTACATATTTTTAATGACCAAAGTTTTATTTTCAAATAGATCAAATAAATGGATCTTTGAATATTTCGATTTTGACTAAGTTTTGCCATTCTTTTGCCCAATATTACTTTTCATTTAAAGTAGGTATCAAATGAAAGCTTATTATATGTGCGTTACAACTATTACAAATGATGGCCATTCTAATGTAATATAAACATCATACATCAATAAAACTTACCCCTACCCCAACAAATTTACTGTAAATTTGTCAAATTATTTGTCTATGTTAGTATAAAAATAACCAGAACACGCAAAATGTGTGTTGTATATCAATGTTTCATCAATTATACCATGATTTTGTATTTTAACAGCCATTTCTTGACTTAAACTCGATATTTTGCCTAAAATTGATGAAAAATGGGAATTTTCAACATTTCAGATTTGCCCAAATTTCACTGTTAAATCGTTATATATGCCAAATCTGGAGGATATATCTGCAGATATGCCAATTAATTGTTCTAATCCATATTTTAGTTGTCTGAAAACATTGTTAAGAAAAACAAGAAATGATTGATGTGACTCAAAATACCGAAAATCTTACCTCTACCCCAACCAATTTTCCTTAAAATTGTTAATTTTTGTCTATGTTCGCAACAAATTAACTCAAACTTGCAAATTGTGTGTTGAATATGACAATGTTGCATGAATTACATCACGATTTGGTAATTTAACAGCCATTTGTTGACTTAAACTTAACATTGTGCCCGAAATTGATGAAAAATGGGATTTTTTCAACATTTCAGATTGGCCAAAGTTCACTGTTAACCCGTTATATATGGCAAATCTGGATGATATATCTGCAGATATGCCAATTAATTGTTCTTAGCAATACACGAGATGTCCTAAAACAATGTTTAGAATATCAAGGGGTGTTTAATGTGACTCTGAATACAGATAATCTTACCCCTACCCCAACAAATTTTCCCTAAAATTGTCAATTTTTTGTCTAAGTTCGCATAAAAATAACTAGAACACGCAAAATATGTGTTATATATGACAATGTTGCATGAATTACATCATGATTTGGTATTTTAACAACCATTTGTTGAGTAAAACTCATTATTATATAGAGGACGGTGAAAGATTGAAATTTCTCAGTGAAATAAAAGTGATAATTAACTGTGAAATTATTTTCCATAATTTCACTCTAGGAAGTGACGTCACAATAGACGTCGTCAACGTTGTTGTTAAGTAAATGTCTCAGCGGATTAACATGGAAACGTAGTTCATGAAAAGAATCTTGAATTTAACCATTAAACATGCGAGAACTGATCTATATAATAAAAACAATAACTAATCCTAGATTCTGATTATCGAAAATATTCAACTCATGATCGAAAAACATTGTAATTCACTCATGCGCTACGCGCATTCGTGAATTACTGCGTTGTTCGATCATTCGTTGAATATTTTGCGATAATCAGAATCTCGGATTAGTTATAGTATAATTATTTCGCCCAAACTGATGAAAAATGGGAATTTTCAACATTTCAGATTAATCCAAAGTTCATTGTTAAATCGTAACATATGTCAAATCTGGATGATTCATCTGCAACTATGCCATTTAATTGTTCTCAGCGATACATTAGTTGTCTTAAAACACTGTTTAGAAAAACAAGGAGTGTTAAATGTGACTCTAAATACCGAAAAACCTACCCCTACCCAAACTACATGTAATTTTCCCTCTGATAGTCATTTTTTTTTACTATATTCGCACAAAAAGAACCAAGACACACAAAATCTGCATTGAATATAACAATGTTGCATAATTTCTATCAAGATTTGTCATTTAAAGTCCCACTTGTCAGCTTAAACTTAATATTTTGTACAGAATTGATGAAAAATGGGGATTTTCAGCATTTCAGATTTGTCCGAAATTCACTTTTAAATAGTTATATGTGGCAAATATGGAGGATCTATATGCAGATATTCCAATTCATTGTTCTAACCGATATAAAAGTTATATAAAAACAATGTTTAGAAGAACAAACAGTGTTCAATGTGACTCTAAATATCGAAACTTTTACCCCTACCCAAGGAAAATGATGCTTAAAAATCCCCAGAATATGCATTTCTGTACATTTATATGAACAAAACATACTAATGTTTTACTTTCTTTAAAAAAATGCATTCTATATATCGCAATATACAATTTTAACACCAAAATATGGGTAAAATTGTATATTTTGGGCGATTTTCGTGAAAAATGGGATTATTCAGCCTGTCGGAATTTTACAAGATTCGAAGTTAAATTGTTGTATAACTGTCCATCAACCACACACATGATCTTATTTGTGATATATGGGAGTCTTTGTGTATTTTGGTATTTGAAATGATAGGTTATTGGACCTTTATACAATGTTTAAGCTTTTCAAGCTGAATAAAATGAAATAAATTGTGTTGAATATTTGTGGTAAGGGGTTATATGTTTGTAATTTATGAGACTGTAGTTATTCTAAATATGTTTAAAAACATATTTTCTTATGGCTTAGATATAATAAAAGGATATCTAATCAACATTTTCAAGTTATATATCAATTTCATGAAGTATTTGCATCTCAAAGTCAAAACAGCAGAAATTCTGAAAAACGGAAAATTCCCATTTTGCATACAATTTCGAGCAGAAGAATCAAAAAGAGACCTCTTAAAAAGTTTAAATCTACCTAAATGTTCTTCTGCATATCAGCTTTAGTGTAACACACTCTAGAATTCCAATAAAACATTATTCTTTAATAATTTAGAGCCTGAATATTTCATATTTTTTCCTTGATTTTTAGGGGGAGGGGTGCTAATTTTCACATTTTTGAACCTACAATACGTCTGAAACTAAAATGTTTGCACACGATGTTGCTAACATATCATAAATCATTATTACATCGGCAATTATTAAATATATATTCAGATTTTTACGACCATAAAGTCAGAAAGTCGAAATTGTGAGAAAATCGAAAATTCCGAAAATTCCCATTTTTCAAAAATTTTATACCGAAAATCAAAATTTTATGGACATTAATGGTTTTATTTTCCAGAATTGTATCACAACAGATAAGTTAGGCATAAAAACTAGATCAAATGACGAGGTTTGTTTATCTAAAAGGAATTGACATCCTAAAATTGTCATTTTCGCTATTTTTTTTGCAGGGTGAGGGGTACATTTTTTTGCATCCCCAGATCATAAAAATGGCGTAAAGTGCCCACATTTGAGTTCATTGTAAAGGATATTAAATTAACTTTAATTTGGTACCAAATTTAACTACATATTACTTATCATTAAATAATTATGGAGCTTAAAAGATGAAGCTTAGGTTAAAACGAAAATACAAGAATTTTTCGCGGTGTACTATAAAAGTGGCCCTATACTGTCTATGCGTGCAGGTTATGTTCGTGTTAACATGTTTTATTTTGAAGAGGGGATATAGGAGGACTGAAAAAAATCGGTCTAGATGGGAAGTGGGGGGTGCACGGAAAGTGATTTAAGCCCATGGCCTTGATGACCATTTTCGTCAAATTTGAGATGGAAGTCCAAAAAAAAAAGATGTAGATCTTTTGGTTTCTGTCGTTTCCTTTATCTTTAGTTCTGGCGGATATATTTATGGGATCCTTTTGGCAAAAAAAAAAACCAACATCATCAGTATAAGTGAGACTGAAGGATGACATCAAGGATCTAGCATCTTAACGTACATTAGCAACCCAATAGCCAACTTTTATTTTGGAGAGATGTTGGAATAGATATATCGTTCCTATGTTATTTATATCCCCAAAACAAGCGTGTTTCTTAAATATATATGGTTTATTATGTTATGGAGACGCCATCCTTACTTGTATATTTAGAAAGGAGATAAATTCACACAAATACTTTTCGGACAGATACAACATGGATGTTATAATACCACGTAGAGAGTGTCTCTATGGTGTTGGCTTTAGAAAGGCCTGAAAGTATAGAACATCGCTTCAACCAAATAGTAAGTACTTCGGTGCTGAACCATAACCGATTTTATCTGGAAACTTAAAATATATAAAGTTTTGAAAAATTGCTTAAAATTAGTAAAAGAATTATCTGACTCTTGCATAGTCCTGTCCTTGGGTGATTTTTGCTTTCCATTTAGGTCTTTTTACTAATGTGTTTCCATTAGATTGTACAAATTTTTAGTTAATGGTCTTCGGAATATTTTAATTCGATCCTTACTGATGAGACATAACTTCACAAAATTTCCATATGCAGCTGAAACTAGAGTAACTTCGGTATTTTTTATTTCATACAGTGTTTCTGTTCAAAATCAGTTAAATGTATAACACAAATACCAACCTCGCTTTCTAAAGAAGCATGTAAAACAATAATTTTACAAGTTTTTGCTTTCTTTTTTTTTAAGGAAGGCAACTTATTAAATTGCTTTTGAGTCACTTTCATAGCATTGCATTTAATTTTAATTGTAATCGTGTTTTCCTTTGGATTCCGATTGAAACGTTGCTGTATTATATAACCTTAAATTACAATCTCCAAATCCCGATTGGTGATTAATATACTAGAACACCAATTACCAATAATGACAGGAGTTTAAATATAAGGAGTTTTGCTGCTAGTGTTTCGAGGTATTATCTTCAAATCCTTTGGAATTAAAGACATTGTCATTCAAAATCAATACTAGTTAAATCCCTGTTATTGAACGGTTTATCTGTTATCAAAGTAATATAATGGTTTATTGTATTAGAACGTCATTGTGGTTAAACATCAACAGCAATTGGATGAAGCCAATTGGAGGGGAGTACCGGCTGTTAGCTATACCGTGGGAGGTACAAAATAAGATTTAAAGAACACACATTTATGGAACTTCAGCGCAGGTAGATATTACGACGAGAGAGATAAGCAAGGAAAAATTTAGGGAAATAAAAGACTTTGTGTAAAGGTATGTGTCTATTTTTTTCGTGTGGATTCATTGATGAAACTATTAGATTATTTAGTGAACCAACTCATATTAATGTTATATGGACAAATATTTAAAAAAGCACTGCACAAATGAAACGTTAAATGAAAAATAAAGATTTAATGATAATACTTCAGTTCACTATGAATGTGTATAATTCGTTTGAAAAAGTCCCATTTTTTTCTTTTTTCCTGTAACATCTGAAAATCAAAGCTTCTAAATTCGTTCACAAATAACCAAAAAAAAGCATGATATTTATGTATTTTAGATAGGCGCATCTTTTTTATTTAAGGATGTACCCTGGAGAGGAGCCAAAATTTCAAAGTATATAATTTTTATTCAAACCTTGATTCTTGCAATGTTCTAACCTATTAATTACATATATAAAGAAAAATTCATAGGTTGCTGTGCAAATTTTTTTGCTACAGATGTTTGAAAGTTACCAATTTCAGCACTTTTTGTGCATTTTAGGCATTTTTGCCCATTTTTGACTATTTTCATTGAAAAAAAATCTAGCTATGAGTATTCAACTTTTTCTCATACTTTCTGAAAAGCTGTAAATAGAATGAATTAAAAAATTCAGCCCCCCCCTCCCCAATCATATGATGATGTTGATATAAGAAAGTTTTGTCCCATTTTCATGCTTTTTAGGGGCTATTTCAGCATTTCCATATTTCCCTAAAAATGTAGATTTTCTAAATTTTTTAAACAGCTAATGGTTTAAACTTCATTTGCTTTGTGATTTTTTATTGCAAAAATACATAATACTATTTAAATAAAAAGCAAATCATAAGTGCATATTTTTTCATAAAATGTCTTTTTCCTAACCCAACCCCTATTTTGTGAAAATTTGACATGAATCCAACAGCCAATTAGTTCATTAATCTTCAATTCGGGATTACTCTGAAACAACTCGATAAAAATGAATAATTGTTTGACACAATTTAAAGATTAACATCAATTTTGTTAATTCATTGCTATTGTAATAAAATATAGATAATTTTAAAATTATTTCCAAACGAGATTTCAACGAGACTGAAACATCACCAGAATACACCCTCAAGTGAAGCGGCACTTATGAAATATAAAGCACAAATTCAAAATGTCGATTTTTACTATGATTGCCATGGGCCGATTTAGCTTAATGATATACTAACATAATCTAAAGTATCTTCAAAGATTGGTCGCTTGTTACCGTTCGCAATAATTTAAATAATCAAAAAAAAAGGTTGAATGTTTTCGGACACTATAATCTTAGTATTTTTTAAATTCAAAGTAAGCTTTAGGTATTTGAAGAAAGTCTTGAACAACAAAGGGTTATTAGTATTCTTAATTATTTTGTTCTCGGCAATTCAATGCAGTGTAACAATTCAAATGTTGACTATCTACTTTTTTTTCAATAATGCTATATTATACATCTTTTGAAGCATTCTGACAAACTTGTATTTAATTGATTTTAGTTTGTCACATTCAGTAGCGAATAAACATTGCTCATGTTAAACCTAAGAAAAAAGCAGAGGAATTTCCGCCATATTCTGAACAACTTGTATCTCAAAAATGTTATCAGTAACCTATCATTTTTTTTTCTCTTAAATTACTTGTTCAATTTTCTAACAAAAATCACATTTAATTGAAGTCCTTGTACGTCTATTAATAAACTACAGATTCCAATTTAAGATGAGCTGCATCATGTAAGCTTTAGACCTTTTTCTGGGGATAAGGTCAATAAAGGAGGGGTTTGTGAGAACTTCGTGACTGTTTGTTGACTTGCAAGTTCGAGCAAAAGCTTATATTCTAATATGCATAATAATCAAAATCTGTTCTTTGAAGTTATTTTTCAGTATAGATATTGTCTCCGTAGGACAGCCAGGAAGGCTTCGAATTTGTCTAGATCATGATGCATTTATAATACTTTTACAGCACTTTGAACTGTTCTGTTATCCGGAAAAAGTATGTTGTAGTGATTTAAGGCAAAAACATGATATTTAATTTTCTGGATACTATATGTGTCATCGGGCGTCCCTGTCGTACAGGACGAGCATAACCCACTCGCGTATGTTGCAATATTAATTTTTCTAAGCCAACGAGTTATCTCGGAATTTCATTATTGAATCTGACATATATTTATGAATGGTCCCCCTAGGGTCAGTTTAAACCTAGCCAAGTCCTTTCACCATAGTTTTTCCTGTATCTGAAAGGGGTTGATAACAAAATTACCGAGTTGTCAAGAGCCGACGTCCATCAGACAAAAGACAAATTAAGTGGATACTACTGGGCAAATTGTCGACAGAAATGGTCCTGACTTGGTACGGGTATTCAAAATAAATGGTAGGTTAGCCCCGTTTTATCAAACCTCCACTTCCATTGCGGTAGTGTCCGGTAATTGCAAACAGTTAAAAGAAATGATCACCCAAGCACTAAGTAAAATAAAGGAAACAATATTACAGCTTGATGAAAATTAGTTAACAGCGAATAAATCATCCCATTTGTGATGTTAAATACTTTGTAAAAGTTAAAAAATCATTTGTTTGTTTTTATGTTTAACATTTTCAAATTTATCTCGTGTACTGTATTCCTGAACTATTTTTATGTGTCTTTATAAAAAAAGGATGAAAATGAAACTACCGAACAAATTTGTCCGGTGCCGAAATCGAAATAACAATTTCAAAGTACAGACTGTTTATGATAAGATTTGATTTATGGGATTAGAAGACATAAA
>MJUU01028883.1:11157-32942 GCA_002080025.1 Modiolus philippinarum
AACGGAATTAGAACGTACACTATTAATTACCCTCAAGAAGAATTAACTAGTGATGAGGTAGGGGTAATATCAGAGTTAATAAAAGAAAGACTAGATCACGCTGTTTCAGACGGGTTTACTGATGGCGCTGATGTACTAGTAAAATTTATCTATACTGGTAACACGCCAAGTTATAAATATAATACCACAAAGAGTATGAACTCGTTTCTTATAAGGGAGTTTGGTGATTTTGTCACGCTTTATCAGTAGTACGTAGACCTTTCTTTGCCTCCGAATGAGGATTATGTACATGAAATCATAGGAATTAGAATAATCGTGATTCTCCGCCCAGTGGTGGATGTTGGAACCGCGATTATTCGGAGACGATAACAGATGGGGTTAAAAGGAAACGCCCATTATCGACCAATAATAACTGTTTGTTCCGGTGCTTGCGACAATTCTTTAATCCTACAATCACTTTCTGTGATGAGATACGAAGGGAATATGGTTTGGCTCCTAAAACGCCGATCCCGTTCCCAGTAGCGTGTTCTATAATAAAAAGGTACCAGATACCTGTCGGTTTATTCTGTGAAGAGACAAAACAGCATTATGGTAAAGAGCACCTCACCACCATAGAACTAGCCAAGGGTCATTACAGTCTTATTATCGGAGAAGAAAAGAAGAGGTGTTTATCTTGTGGCGATACGTATTATAACGAAAAGCATACTTGCTCGGTTGTTTGTTCTCGTTGTGGTACTCGATATAAGAAAAGACACAAGTGCAACGATAATAAATCTGGTTATTATCAGGCAGTAATACAGAAAACGGGTAGGTATTTGATCCGAAGGACAATGAAGAGCAAAGAGTTAAACCCCAACATAATTCACTACGATATAGAGATTTATATGAAAATTGTCGACGGTCACAAGGTTCATACCCCTTACATCCTAGGATTTGTAGAAAAAGACGGAGGTTTTTGTTACTACGCCGGTGATGATTGTGTCGACAATTTTGTACGATATCTGATCAGTAAAACTAATGAGTTCGTTGTTAACGCTTATAACGGGAGTAACTTTGATCACTACTTCTTGGTTAAGAGTATGAATAAACTGGAGTTAGCTCGGGAAAAAATTATTCTAAATAACGGGAGCATAATCAGCGCTTACGACAGTACATTCCGATGTTTTGATCTGATGAAACACATAGGTAGTTCTTTGAGTCAAGCACTGTCTGATTTTAGTTGCAACGTACAAAAGGGAGAATTTGATCACAGTCAATCGAAACGCTGGGAAGAGATGTCTGATAGTATGAGAAATGAGTACCTTTTGTACCTCCAGTCTGATGTACTTGGTCTACGAGAGTTGTTCAACAAGTTAAACAACCAGTGTTACAAAGATTTTGGTAAGGATATTACTAATTTTATTTCGACTAGTTCTCTGGGGTTTGATATTTGGAAAGATTACTTAGGAGTTATGGTTGACTTGTCTGATTCAACAGAGGTAGAAACAAATATCAGGAAGAGTATTTATGGTGGACGGTGTTATAAGAGCAAGACTGAGTTTGAATCTGATCATTTCGGAAAAGAAAACATAAAGTATGATGATGTAACTGATTTCCTGTTGAATGTGGACGTCGTCTCCCTTTATCCCACTAGTATGCTGCACGAATATCCGGTGGGACAACGAAAATATACTAGTGGCAACGAGATGAAGGATAAAATGGGGATATATAATGTTCGGTATATTGCATATAAGAAACTGCTTCATCCAGTAGTAGCAAGAAAGGACGAAAAAGGGGCAACTAAGTGGGATCTACAAGACTCGGAGGGTTGGTATACTTCAGTCGATATAGACCAAATGATTAAATACGGCTATAAAGTCGAGATTATCGAGGGATATTACTGGGAAGAAACTAGTAAGGTGTTTTATGATTATATACAAAAATTCTTCCAAACCAAGAAAACTAGTCAAAAAGGAAGTGTTCAGTATACACTAGCAAAGCTATGATGAATGGGTTATACGGGAAGATGATCCAAAGACCGATATTCAATCACACTCAGACTATAAGAGATAATAATGAATATTGGGACTTCCACCACAAATATATAATCACGGACCTGGAACTTGTCGAAACTACTTGGTTTGTCTCTGGTAACTTAAGATCCGAGATTGACTCGGTTGATAAGATCAGTAAGCCGTCACATTTTGGTGCTTTTGTTCTGGCTTATAGCCACAAGATCATGTACGATCATATGACGACCTTGAACCCGAAGTCTGATTCTGATTTTTATTATACTGACACCGATAGGCTTCACGTGCCCGGTGAACAAGCAAAACTAATAACTTATTATAATGGAAATAACTTGGGTGATCTGGCTAACGACTACAAAAAGAATGCCAAGATAATTAAGGCGGTTTATATTGCACCCGAGATGTATATGACCATTACAACCGATACAGACAATGTAATTAGTGTTAAGACGAAGGGTAAAGGACTAAATAAGACCAAGTTAACGCAAGAAGACTTCCAGAAAATGTTGGAAGGCGAAGAAGTAAAGAACACAAGAGAGTTTTCCATGAAAAAGGTACATCTAAAGAGGACTTCCAAAGAACGGGGTATTGATCATTTCAGTATTCTTCATCTCAGAAACTTTGAGAGACGTGCAAACAAAAACGAATACAAGGGAAGAATTTTCTTTGAGAAGAATAAATCTTTTCCTATAGGAAGCTGCCGTCTACCACAGTCCACATAAATCCATGACGTTAGAGGTTTATGTGCTATGTCTATCATATGGTAGACAGTCCACATAAATCCATGACGTATAGACAATGTCTAATAAATCCATGGCGTAAAATTCCTCAACAAGTTAACTCCGAGAAAAGTTTAGTCCAGCATGGTCTGAATAACCTGCGCACATATCCTTCCTTGGCGTGATTAGTCTAGAATATTCTTCCCGGTTGCTGTTTTTATATCCTGATTTATAATATCACTGTTCGTATTGTAACTATCCATTACTATTATTTTTTCCCCTGGTAATTTCGGCTTGTTCAAAATCGTTGTTTAGCTAACGATGTACGTTGTAGTTATGAAATGGACTTGGCAACAGGTTGACATCGTATTGATTTTTATTGCAGTTTCACTGCGGTGTATTGATTACCTATTAGGGTTCAAAAAGGAGATTAAATAGATTTTAATAAGTTAAGAAAACGTATTTTGTATATGAAATATTTTTTTTGTCATTAAAAAATGAAAGTGACAATAAAAGTCCGAAACGATCAAAGGAAGAGACCAGTAAGGAAAATCCGTATAACATTCGACTAAATCAGAATGTTAAAAGTAATTTGTAAAATAGATTTTAATAAGTTAAGAAAACGTATTTTGTATATGAAATATTTTTATCATTAAAGTTATTTTTTGTCTGGCAAGTTAAGATACAGAAAAGAATATTTATTTTTGGTTATTTCAATTAGCGTATTTTTTGAGACCTGAAGTTCTGAAGATATAAGTTCTCTCTCCTTTTTACTCGGAAAATTATACACTACGTAGAAATTACAATTCAGACGAAAGTCTTTGGGTATCCGAAAATAGGACTGGCTCAAATAAATTACACTCATTTTCTTGTGCCTTCCACCTGTAAAGTATTTCACAATAGAAGATTGGTCTTGTTGTGAACAAATATAGTCGTCAAAAATTACGATTTTTTGTTTGTCATCAGAATCTGATAGTTCGTCGATGTCTTCAACTTTATCATTAGATAGTTGCACCAAGTCTTCCAGAGACACACCTAGTTTTTCCGCTATTTTCTCTAATATTCGAATTAGTTCCTTGTAGTAATGCTGCTCTAAATTTTTTGCGTAAGGAATAATTTTGTCGTAATACAATAAGGGTTTAAATAAAAGGTGCATTAGCAAATTTGTTTTACCAGATCCACTTGGTTCCACGATTAACATACGGAAGTAATCGTTTGGCATATTTTTTACTCCTTGTATTGTTTTGAAATTATTTGTATCAGACTTTTCCGAAAAATATCTAGGAATCGTTGTCATTTTTATAATCTAATTATTTATAAGATAAATAAAAACCATAATATTGTTTTAGGTAGGAGTGCTTAAAACGGAGTCGCAACCGTTGTAGTGAGTAAAACCTAAAATGTATAGTGTGATTTATATAATAAAAATCAGTAAAAAAAAGATGAATAGTGAACAAAACAAAACTTACGAAATACTTGCAATTAGTGATTTACACAATGTAAGAAAGATGAATATTTATAAATCAATGAGGCTGCCAAGCGGAGTTTACAAAATACTTGATATTCAAGAGGAAGAGAAGATCGTACGCTTGTATTATCCTCTTAGCGGTATATTCGTTAGAGAGCGGCTGCCCGAAGAGATACTGGCAGACTTACTGGAAATACAAAGGACTCAAAAGTATTTAACTAAAGTAAAAGAAAGAATCGTACGTCCTCTTAGAGTGTGGGTGCGCAGGGAATTACTAGAAGTATTTGCTTAGTTGTGCACCGAGTCCTAGTTTGCTTTTTACTCCTATTACACTCTGAACTAATTTTTTTTTGTTTATAATTCGAGCCTTGAACAGGTTAAACAGAGTCTTGAGCGTTGGAGAATGAGTAAAACTTATAAGTTTTTTATTATACTACTAAAATGCTTAAGACGGAGTCGCAAGCGTCGTTGAAAAACAAAACGTGAGTAAAACCTAATTTTTAACTTCGAGATTGTTTAAGCAGAGTTTCAACCGTTGTAGAAACAAAAAACGTGTTCCAAAAACCTACGGATTTATTTATTGTGTACTACTTTTAACTTCTAGACTGTTTAAGCAGAGTTTCAACCGTTGTAGAAAAAGCGTGTTTTTAAAAAAAACATGCAACCCAGACGGGGGAGTAGTTAATAACAAATTCTTCCGTCTGGTTTACATGATTTTTAAAAACAAGTTTTTAAAAATCATGTAAATCAGACTGGAGAATTTGTTATTAACTACTCTCCTAGTATGCAGATTGTAACAAAAGTTCCTGTCATGCCCGCTATGTCTTTATGGTTATGAGATCTCATTGTCTTCGGAATTGGTTTCAATTCGGTAGAGGATGATTCCAGAATAAACTTCAGTTAACTTTTTGAAGCAGTCGCAGTGTTCATGTAAATTGAAATATCTTTCCAAGATGGTCAAAAATTTATTCCTTTCAATTAACAAGGAGGTGCATTCTAACAGAAAATGTTAGGTGTATTCTGTTCCATTGTTGCACATAATACAAGTGCTGCTTTCATTACTATTGGTAAATTTTGATGTATCACACTGTAGAGTATATGTCGTTGTAAAAGCTTTGCTTTGACCACTGCTTTTCTCACTTCAAGGGTGTTAATAGGTATACACAATGTATACTTCAATATTGGTTGTGCATTCCTGACTGGTCAATAATCTAGTTATTTTAATGTTGATCTGACTTTTTTTTCTCACTTTACATTCAAGATGTTTGTCTAGAGATTCCCTTACCGTTTTTCCCAATCGTTCTTATCAGGTGTGTATTCTAATAACGCAATAAATCTTTTAGATTTGGTAATTGATACCTCTCCAATAGATCTGGTATTTTGCCTATAAAGAAGTTTTGCTTATTGTTTGCCATACAGAGTTGTCCATTAATGATTCTGAACTCGGTTGTTTTTTTCATCTTTTAGAATATCTCCAAGAAAGCTTAATAGCTGTATATCTACAGTTGTTTCAATTTGTTCCAGTCCTAGAAGCATATAAATATCTATATTTGCCACTCTTGTTGATAATCATTGTATTTATTTAAAAGTTCTTAAATGCAATGATTCCAATTTTTGAATGTCATTTTGGTACATGAAAGTAATTCATTGCCATATAAGATCTTGGGTATGACATAGGTGTTTCACAGTCTGACGATGACTAATGGGGACATGCCTCTTTTAGCCTACATTCCTGTTACAAAAAAACATCAGCAAACGAATACCTATGGTCTGCCTCAATGCAGAAAGTATAACCCAACACAGGTGACATTACATTCAATTTCATTCCTAAGAGTCATGAAACATAACTGTTTATATATGGACTGTGACTATGCATATATGTGTGGTAAAAAGATCGTGAGCTAGCGTAGATTTAGACGATTTTAACCTGTAAACAACCATGCGTAAGTTGATTAGGAATCACAGAAACAGAAACTTAGGGGAGGTGGGGAGGATTGAACTTCCAAATAGAACTAGTTTTATACAAATAGTTTTTAACGTCTTTATCTTCTAAACGTATTGCTTCAACTCTAAATTGTCAGTAGCGCCAACAAAATTTGATCCACGGTCAGAATGATATACTTTCACAGGTCCTCTAATAGAATTGAATCGGCAAATAGTATTTATGAATGACGAACTACTAAGAGACTCAATTAGTTTTATATGCACTGCACGCGTAGTCATACAAGTGAACAAAGTAGCCCATCACTTACTATTTGCAGAATCGCCGCGGGTTTTACATATTAACACATGCCAATGACCAAATGTATTTAAGCCTACAAATGTAAATGGAGGACCTGGTGTTAATCATTCCTGTGGCAAGTCGGCCATTTTCTGTTCCTTAAACTTTCCCCTTAGTTTTCTACAAACTACACATTTTTGAATGAAGGAGGATACTAGTCGTTTCGAACCAACAATCCAAAACACCAGCACACCTTTACTCAGTGAAGTGCTGCCTTGATGTTTCACTAAGTTATGATTATGGTCTAGAAGTAGTTTTGTGACCTGATAATGTTTGGGTATGATGATAGGATTGCTTTCTCCTGTAGGAAGAGGGTCTTTTACTTTGTTAAGTCTCCCGCCAACACGAAATATTCCATTTGAATCTAGAAATGGGGAAAGAGCTATAATGGACGATCCCATTGAAAGAATAGAGCCCTTTAAAAGAAGCTCCATTTCTTGTGGAAATGTAGCAATTTGAGTTTCTCTGATTAGGAAACTTTCAGCCTCTTTATAAGAGTCCGCAGATTTAGAATTTTCACATACATGCCATCCCATACATGACTGATTGTTTGATTGTTTGATTTAAAAGTTCTAGCAATATGTTTTAAAAAGGAGATTCCTTTCAATAGTTTCTTCCAACTTGAGATATTTTCAAATAGAGTCGTAATAGAAGTTGAAGTTTAAAAAATCTCTACAGAAGTTTTTGACACATTAATTTCAGGTCTCAATCCATTATCAGTGGTAGGATTCCCAAGTAGAAATGTAATTTTCTCATCTGAATTTCTAAAATTTTTACAAGTTTCCAAAAAGCAGTACCACTAAGCCAAAGGTCAGTATTAATAAAGCGGAGAAATCTTGTTCCAAAATCTGCAGGTTTCAGGTGAGTAGGAACGAAGTTCCACTGAAATGAAAGAGACACCTTGAGAATACGTTCAACTCTATTGGACACGTAAGTATGAAAACGTCTAGTTTGGTTGCCTATATAACTTAGTACTACCTTGCTGTCACAAAAATAATGAAATGTTTCAAGCGGAATGTCTAAATTTTCTGAAAACAACGGCAGTAGAAAACCTAAGGAACAAAGCACAAGATTACACAAATCAAAGTCCAGAGACAAGGCAAAAGCAAGAACACCAAAAGACGGAAGACCAAAGACACCACGTGCCCACAAAACACACGAACATTACATATACAACACAAAAAACTAAAGCACTAACAGTGTGAACTCTCAATAAACAAGAGTGACATCAGGTGCTCCGGAAGGGTAAGCATGTCCTGCTCTGTGCACAGCACCCGTCACACTGTCAGTGGGTCAATCCAGGGTAAAGTCAAAACCGGTAATGTCAAATCCGGGAAGACGCGAATCTAGCTGAAAATGTCAGTTTTTATTTGTGACACTTACATTTCATATCTATCTTTGATGTCGTGGTGACGGCCATAGAATTTCTGAAGGGACGAAAGTAACAAAGGCTGAACATATCCCTGACTCAGCAGTTTTTGTGACAGTGCTTTTGCTCTTTCCACAAAGTCATTGTATGTACTGCACTGAAACTATACTCTCAATTTCTGTAACCAGCACTGCCCCGCATAGTTCAAGCCTTTGAATAGTATTTCCACTAGAATGTGCTAATTTGGATTTCCCAATGACAAATCCTATATGACATTGATTTTGAGAGTCAACACCTCGTAAGTATGCAGGCGCAGCAATGGTCTTTTCAGAGACATAAGAGAATATCAAAACTTCAATGTTTTTCATTTCAGTTTAAGACGTAAAAACGTACGAGTATATTAAGTATTCGTAATGACAAAATGGAGTTTCCCCATGTGTTTCAACTGTCTTGGAAGTCAGATGATAGTGGATCGTCCCAATGAGTCCCAGGGAGCGAAGCTTCTCGCAACATTATCTTTCCACTTATCGTAAGTGGTGACAGAAACTCCATGGGTCATAAATACTATTCTGTGCCGAGTGAATACCTCTACGGGATAAAAGGCTTATCATGTTGTAATGGATTAAACATGAAATTGTCCGTATTCAAGTCCCAAGTAAGACCTGGACTATATTGGAAAGGAAAGTTGTCTTCGCCTAAATTTAATTGTTTAATGTCTTTTCCCAAATCATCAATTGGGAATGCTTTCATAACTTCTACGCAATTTGATGTAATTTTATGCAATCTGATACTACCTTCTGATTGTAGTGCTTTCTGAATTCGCATTAACAAATCGACATCTTTGTCAATGTCAGACATTGAAATGATGCCATCCTCGGCTTATTTCACATCTGACCCGAACGTTTGTTCACCTAAGACTATAGCTGGCAACTACAGATGAAGGCGAGTTGCCAAACACGTGCACACACATACGATACTCATTAAGAGGGTTATCCGGGTTGTTATCTTTGTACCAGAAAAATCTTAAGAAATCCCGATTTTCTTCTCTAACAAAAAACTGGTAGAACATTTGCTCTATATCGACTGTTGCAGCAACACTATCTCTCCTAAAGCAAAGTAAAATGCCTAGAAGATTGTTTGTTAAGTCCGGTCCGGTCATCATTACTTTGTTAAGAGACACACCCTTGAATGTTGCCAATGAATCAAACACAGCCCTATTTGCGTCGGTTTATTTGGGTGGTAGACTCCAAAAAGAAGCAAGTACCAATACTCTTTATCACTGATTGGAGGAGCTATCTCTGCAGCTTTATTGTCAATAATTTTATGCATGAATTCTACAAAGTGAGCACGTTTTGTAGAGTCTTTTTTCAGGATGCTGTCAAGAACATTTGTCCTTTTCAGTGTTAATTCTCTTTTATTTGGCAAGTGTTGTCGATCAGACTTAAATGGAAGTGGTGCTGACCAATGATTATTAGCGTCTTTTGTAAATTCACTATCCATTAGCGAAAGGAATGCTTCATCTTCAATTGAAGTTCCAATCTTTCCGTCATGTCTAGTTGTACGCAATACTTGGTCATCGGATAACCATTGTGTAATCATACCATTGTGCGACTTAATTGATTCAGTTTCTCTCACAATCAAATTGTTTTTACAAGGTTCAAATATTGTTCCTCTGCCATTACCCATAATGTGCGTTCTATTTACATGTACACTTATAGGCTTGCGAACCTTGCCTAGACACACATCACCTATGATTACCCATCCTAACAAGAGTTTCTGAGCAAACGGTGTACTTTTCGGTCCTGTAATCTGTCTTTGCACGTGATGAGCTTCAAGCATATCTCAACCAATTAAAAGTTGAATTTGAGCTTCATTATGTAAAAGTGGTATTTGACTGGCAGCTGATCATAAGTGTGGAAATCTAGCAGCATTATCTTGTGTTGGGATTTCTGACCTTTCGTTTGGAACATTATCACACTCTATTACCGATGATAGATTCAAATTGATACCACCGGATAGTGATTCTACTATAAGATTCGAAGCACACCTTACTGTCATTGCAGTTCGTCCTGTACACGTTGATATTGTATATTCTAAACTTGTAGTATCCATTCCTAACCGACCAAACAATTCAGTTTTGGCAAGAGTTCGGTTTAATACTTTGATCATCCAGTATTGCGTAGATTTCCATTGCTCTTTCCGGTAACAGCTAGAATTGTTTTCCCACACGATCTGCCACTGAATTCATATAGTGACAACCATTTTGAGGAAACAGTATCTGTGGTGTTTTGAGGTTCAACTTATCTCTTCTCGCCATCAGGCAGTGTAAGTTTCTCAGGACGATGCATTATTGTCACATGATTTTTACTCCCACACAGATCACATTTGAATGATGCTGTTCACTTTATTGAAACATGTTTAGTAGAGCAAAATTATTATAGTTTGTTTAGTAGGTCGAAGCACGTGAAGTCATTTTTCTTGAATGTTGTATGTAAACACTTATAATAAATCTTGTTATCTTTCAATATGTGCTTACGATCATCGTAACTTTTTGCCTGAAAGGCTCTTCAAGAAATCAAAGTATGTTTCGCCTTATGCATAGGACATAGTTTAAGATTTTCTGGTTGATCCATTTTTCTAAGACTAATGTCAGTTCTACAATTAAACACTGTAGTATTTCGACATGTATCTTGTACTCTCTTCAAAACTGAGTTATCAGAACTTTGATAATTAAATGCAGGGTCATTTTTTATTAAACAGATTTTCCTTATAAAATTTACGAAAAATGAAAATGGAGGGAACAGCACATTATACATGTATATGAAAAAGAAAGGAAATGAGGTAAATGTCAAGGAGACATCATTCCATATCCAGTTTAAAACGACACAAACAGAGCATCTAGGGTCACCGTACGGTCTTCAACACAGTGAGGAACCTCACACCATATAGCAAGCCCTAAATGGCCCCCAAAAAGGTAAAAAAAGCGAATAAATCAATGGAAACAAACTACATCCAATAACCCGAATATCAAGAAACTAAAACTTCATAAGAAGACAAGGACAAGCCAATGACCAACATATTCCTGACGTAGTTTGTTTTGTAAGTCGAGGCGCTTGAAGTCCATTTAACTTGAATGTTGTATGGTAGCTTTTCAACGATGGGTATAACCTCTGAAGATGAGTCAAAATAGCCAGGTAAATTTGCATTCATAGGGTTTTCTTTTGTAGATTCTATCTGAGTGAGAATGTCCAAAAGTTCGTAATAACGACTATTATCCTTATTTCCAACTTCTGTTTGATAACTGATTCGACCATTTTTGGTCGACCAAAACGCCAATCTAGTCTTTTCCATATTCGATCAAGTCCAAGAGCTGGATTGTTCACATGTCAAGCTCTAATATTTTGTGAATAAAAAATTCTGGGCCGAGCCATTTCATCAATAAGTCCATTTCTTCTAAGGCTGTGACAGATAACTCTGAAGCTGTTTTCCATAGGTCATAATTTTCAGGACGATCATCGAAATTCCGAAGTCTAGACAATAACAATTCTTTCTTTAGTAGAAACTTAGTTAGCTCGGTCACTGTCGATGAATCTTGATTTGGTTGATTATGAGGTGCAACGGCACATGCATTAATGTAATTATTGACATCATTACGATTAGTAAATGTGTCAAAGTTAATTTCTCCTTGTTTCACATAAGGTTTTGGAGTTGGTTGTATTTCCAAATTTGCTTTTGGTATTGGTGTCGCTAAACTACATGTAGCTACAGAATGCTTTTGATGTATCGTATATTGTTCATTTACATATCTCTGTTAAACCAGTTTTTACTTTAGCTAACGGTTCAATGTTCTTTATTGGTTCTGGTAGACCGTCACTTTGATTATCAAATTCTTCAAGTGTTTGTACTTCTGCAATTGCCACTGCTGCTTCGAATTCAACCTTAACAGATTGAAATCGGCATCAAATTCGGCTTGTTTTCGTTCATTGACAGCCTTTCAATTTCACATAACCTAGCCTTCTGT
Source organism: Modiolus philippinarum (assembly GCA_002080025.1). Lineage (NCBI taxonomy): Eukaryota > Metazoa > Mollusca > Bivalvia > Mytilida > Modiolidae > Modiolus > Modiolus philippinarum. Next base: position 23,025 of record MJUU01028883.1, read on the forward strand.
TTCATTAAGTCTGCTTCCTGTTTGGCAGATTGTACTTTTGTCCTTTGTACTTCAGCGGCCGCACGTTTCTGGGCTAAGACTGAGCTTGTTCCGGATTCACCTTTACTACTTGCACTTGCTGCTCTTGAAATTGTTTCAGTGGCTTCTAATTTCAATAACTTGATCTTCTTGAAAGTATCCTTCAGAATTTTGGAATATTTTGCATGTTCATCATTGAATTCATTCAAGATGTTTTGGCTTTCTACACTGTTACTTCTAGATAAGATTTGTACTTAGTCATTTGATTTTGAAAGATATCCTTTCTTGTACTGAAGTAAGTCTTTTTCAGTGTTGCGTAATGTTTTTAAATCGTTAGAACAGTCTTCAAGTCTTCTAATACATTCTCAATTTTCCACCAAAAGTATTCAATTCTCTCATATGATCCAGCACTTGTGATTCGAAGTATTCTTTTCCTGAATCTGTCACCATCCGTGTCCGTACTGTTTCATCTACAGGAAGCGAATAAGCAATGCTTAAATCATAAATCATATCAAACGACGTAGTATGATCTTTTTTACTGTTCTGTCTCGATGCAGAAAGTATAACCAAACACAGGTGACATTACATTCAATTTTATTCCGAAGAGCCATGAAACATAACTGTCTGTATATGTACTGTGACTATATATATATGTGTGTCGTAAAAAGATCGTGAGTTAGCGTAGATTTAGATGATTTTAACCTGTAAAAAACTATGCGTTTGTTGACTAGGAGTCACAGAAACTTAGAGGAATGGAAGAAAGTTCGTTCAATTAATTGAGACAGTATGACAAAGACAAAACAAATAAGCAAAAAGAACAAGAACGCCACAAAACTAAATAAAAGCACTAGCAGTGTGTACCTTTACAATATAGCATACATAATTTTTCTTGCAGTTTTCAGTCGTTCTGATTAATGCACTCAATCTTTTGCTGGACAATATTTTTGTTCGTTTTGACTTTGACAATACTATTTATCAATATGTCATAGATATTCCCATGCGTACAAATTGCACACCTCTAATTGCAGATCTTTTTTCTTTTCTGTTACGAACGTGAATTCATGAAAAAAATTTCAAAGCGAAACCATACAAAACAGTGACAAACTTATTTCTATTATCAATGAAAACAGCAGGTATATTGGCGATATCCTTACCATTGATTATCACCAGTTTTACCCGCAACAACAGAAATTAAATAAAGCTAACAATGATTCTAAATACTTCCCTTTTGTGAATCATCATTGACTCTGGTAAAATAAAAACTAAAAATATATGATAAACGGGATGATTTTGATTTCACTTTAACTAATTTCTCTTTTCTTGACAGCGACATTCCTCTAGCTCCACCCTACGGGGTGTACATTTCTCAACTGGTTCTACTCTTGACAGCCAAAATCTTACAACAGGTTTACAGATTTCATAAGTTGTTGAATACATTTAAGAAGAAAGGATATCGACAAGATATTCTGCTTGCATCCGTAAAATTAGCTTTGAGACCAAGTGACATGAAAATTTTGCACACATACTGGCCTCCCACTGATACTGCCGATGTCTTCTGAAATTTATGATGATTCTTGACATAACCCTTCTGGAAGTTTTGAGTTTGATTTTTCTTCCGTAGTGCAACAGCCTTCAATTTAGTGGCAAGCACCCCTTGACCCATCTTTCAAAATTACGTTTGTCTTTTTTTCTCCCTTCAAGATTGTTTCATGGAGTTAGTAGTTTACCTGTATTGGGTTTTATTCGTGTGTTTTTATACTATTGGGAAACGGGACAGAAAAAGGGGAGGTTTGTGTACCCATAAACCGTTTTAACCCTACAACTGGCTTTTGCTAGTGCCGGTAGCAAGTCCGGCTGTCCCGAGTTCCTATCGTTGTCTATGTTTGTCTTTTGTCTTATATAGGTGTTTTTTCTGTTTACTTCCCTGGCAAATTGTGGCATGTAATTATAATTTTCAGCCATTGTAGGTGTTTCCTGTTATTCATCCCCTTTTTACATTTAATGTTAAAACAATTCTTATTGTCTCTTTGAATACCAAAATGTTTAACAGATGTGGCCTGTTGTATTTCAACTTTTATTTCAGTGTTTTGTTCTTGTTAGAGGAACTATTTTCGACTTTTTAAGTTTATCTTTACTGAGTCTTTTTTGTACAGTCATGAACTATTTCAGGGTTGGCTTGGGATTCATCTTGTGATGTAGTAAGAAAGGTTATATCATGTGAACGAGTCGGACCAACCACTTGGATGTTTCCGATGGTTGCTCCTAATTTGGCTCTTTTAGAGCGTTAAGAATATCCTTTGATGCCGTCATGGTAGAGTTTGTTCAGCAGTATGTCATGGTTGACATTATCAACGGCTTTCTGAGCATCTAATGTTATAAAGAAAAAGCCTTTTCTGATTCTATAATGTTCTATAGTTTGTGTTATGATAAAAGCGTCATTTAAAGATGAAGATTTTGCTATAAAGCCACGTTGTAGCTGATTTTGAGTTTTTAATAATTTTGGTTGTATCCTTTCTTTCAGGATTCCTTCTAGAATTTTTGACAATGTGGTAGTAACTGCTATGCCGCTATAGTTTTCTGAAAAGTAAAAGTGACAACAAAAGTGACAACAAAAATTTGTGTTCTTTTTTCTGGCTTTGGTACGACTCAGGTATAAGTTATTTTTTCATTGTTGGAGTTTAAAATGTTTGTCAGGAATAGGATAAGTTCAAATTGTATGGATTTAAGATGCTCAGACCAAATTCCATCGACACCTTGAGCTTTTCCAGTCTTCAGATTTTTTATGCCCTGTTTAGTTTCGTTCTTTGATATTATTGGGATTACATGGCTTATTTCATTTAAATTCTTTTATTAAATACTATTTTAAGTTTTGGCTAATTCCAGTCAACTTACACTTGTATACTTGTACTTGTGGGCATATATTGCTCTTTTTCACTGTTCTTGTAGAGTACATAAGCATATTCCTACCATCCTTCTCAGGCGTTTGTTTCACACTCTACTTTTACATGATTGAAGATCATGGTATTGGTGTTACTCCTGCTGTTTCACACTCTACTTTTACATGATTGAAGATCATGGTATTGGTGTTACTCCTGCTGTTTCACACTCTACTTCAGCATGATTGAAGATCATGGTATTGGTGTTACTCCGGCTGTTTCACACTCTACTTCTACATGACTGATGATCATGGTATTGGTGTTACTCCTGCTGTTTCACACTCTACTTCTTCATGATTGAAGATCATGGTATTGGTGTTACTCCTGCTGTTTCACACTCTACTTCTACATGATTGAAGATCATGGTATTGGTGTTACTCCTGCTGTTTTACACTCTACTTCTACATGATTGAAGATCATGGTATTGGTGTTTCTCCTGTTGTTATGTCTCTGCAGTCGTACTAGTTAAGAGAAAAGTTTGGTGTCTTGTGGAAAAGTTTGGAATGTTTCTTTGATGCGATCATTATTTTTTCATTAAGTCAGTCTCTCCATTTGGCTTTTGTCCTTCTTTGTGCTCCTCTTAAGTTTTTTCTAGCACTTTTCAATCCGACTTGATTTTCCGGTGTTTTAGCTAATTTGTAAGTACGGTATTTAATTATTTGTACTTGTAAAAAGCATTGTTTCATATCTTGCTGGCTAGACCTATCCAAGGACGTATAATGATTATCATAAGTCCTTGACCTATCTCATAATTCAATATTCCTTTTTCTGTGGTACAAGCTTTGATATTTGATATTTTTGGAATTGCATTGTGGAGTAACTTGACGAGATCATGTACTTTTTCTTCAGTCGATTAAGCACTGCTGTTGTCATCTTCAATCTGTTTTCAGATGAACTCTTTATATGCCTCAATGTTACATTCTTTTAGTTTGTTTTCTTCATAACCATTTTCTGAGGATGTTTCATTTATTTAAGTTTGTTGTTGATCGAACAATGGTATGTAAAAAATACGATTTGTAATTGGTGCTGTGATAGTAAAGAGCTTGTTTCTGGCAAAATCGTTTGGGACTAAAAGTTTGTTGTTTCTAATGAAGCCCTTTTGTAATTGGTCCCTGATTCGATCATCTTCTCGTATCAATTAATGCCTTAAAATCTCCACAAAGTAGTATTTTAGAGTCCCATTTTAATTTTTGCATAATTTCTTAAGAAATATCTTTGTATTCTTCGCTGTCCCTATTAGATGTTGGGTTATATAGTTATGATGCACAACGGTAGTTGTCTTGTGTTGAGCAGGGTAACTATAATTTGCTGATTCTCATCCTATACAAATTTTACAGCGTTTTGATTTTTTTCAAAAAAGTAACAACACCACCATATAGCCTACCTTTTGTAAAACAGTCCGTGTCACTCAGTCATTGGCTGACTGCCTCATAGTTTGATCAGCAGAGTAATTATGTATCAGATGTTTTCCAAACGAGTAAGGCTCGTGTCCCTGAACCCATAAACTATCACAACGTCGTTGTACCTCTTTAAGATAAAGTAAGTTAGTCTTGACATTTTTATGTTTGTAGTTCCTATTTGATCTCCTTTTCTGGTCTATGTTTGTTGCTGTTCGACCATGCACTGAAAAACAATCTGGGCTTTCTCCTTTTTTCCCCTGATTTCAGATTGTTTACATGGTTCCGAAATATCGGTATTTTGTGGATTGTGGTTTGTATTTTTATAAATCTTTTGTGTATTGTCAATGTCTTTAATGACTCGTGTTGGTTGACACTTTCCTTGAAATTTCTTTTGCTTACATGGCTCAATATCATTATAAATGTTGTTACTTCCCATATGTTTGATAGGGTTTAAAAATTCCTGTAGTGCAAAATCCCCGGTACTCTAACCTTGTTGTTGAGATTTTTTGATACAATTCTTTGATTTTGTCCATAGGAGTTTCTTTGAAGATTTTCAACTACTTGACAATGGTTTAGTGAGTGTGGTAGTATTAATGTTCCGCGTGGTAGGAATGGTAAAGTTTGGTAGCTCGGAGTAAGTGATATCTTATGGATTGATCACTGAAGCTGCTTGCATACATTATGATATGACGGGATTAACACAGTTTGGTTGTATGACTGGAGTGTTACTTATAGTTGGTCTTTGTTGTGGTATAGGTGTATTCCAAGATAGCTGAACCCTATGTTGTTATTGTAGCGGTAGATTTGGATGAGTCTACTGTGGTTGTAACTTCAGATCACTATGATTACTATTATTTGACAATTCCATAATATCACATTGTGTCGCTTGACCCTTTTGCGCGCTGAATTTCATTTGCATGGTTTTTTGTTGGCATGTACATGGCACTTGGCTTGATTTCGGTTTATCTTCTAAAAATGTCAACCTTGTATGCATTTTATTCATTTCAAGTTAATGTTATATAAGTTGTTCCTGCATCCATCTGAAATTTGTGTTTTTTTCTATTTCATTTTTTCAAACTTGAATGTTAAAAGTTCCTCAAGTTACAACCTGCTAAATTTGAGATTCATGTTGTTTTTTTTTAAGACTCACGGATTTTTTCTTGACTCACTAGTAGTTTTTGATGCAGGAAATGTACAGTTTTTTTTCATTTTCTTTGTTCTGTTCTTCAAGCATAAGTGTTTTTGTTCTACATGTTGTTAATTGTTCACTTACTTGAGTTGTGTACCTTTTCCTTAGTTTTACCTGAGTTTGTTAAGTGTTAATTTACTATGTTTCCTGCTAAGATCATTGTTATAAAGTTATAAACAATTACTTTTTGAGTTGTGTCTTCCTCGGTTTCTGTACAATAAGAAATGCATGTTTCAACTGTACTGTGGTTATGCATTGCTTTTGACAATCACCCTTTTTCATATATTATAGTCATTATTGATAGCAGTTGTTTGTTCCCGTTGTCCGGTTTCTCCAGATATACTTTCATTTGTTTCAGAGTTGTTCACTTACAGATAAACCTTCTCGGTCTTGAGCTTTCTGGTGTAATATTTGACATGATACATATACATATGGTAGTAGCTTATAGTTCACATAAAGAGTCATCAGACATTGCAGTGCGTTCTTTGGACGTATCCATTGATTTCAAAGATCGCATTCAATAAAATTGCAGCATGCTGTTATATTCTACCGTTGTTTCACAAAATTGGCATTGAATTTAGAAGATGATTCAGTATCATTCAAGGTACCACTCTGTGTGTTAGCATTCGCTGACTATCAACATTGTCAATATGTCTTCAGTACGTATTGTGTCGTCATCTCCATAATTTCTAATGTATCTACATACCGCAGTCTATCACCATTCATTTTAATTGATAACGATTCCTCAACTATTACTTTATTCACATTTGTCGCTTTTATTACTAGAGCTTACAATTATTTTCGTTGGATGATTCTTTGGTATCTATATATAGCATGGTTATACAATTCATATGCAATAGTGGTGATTACAATGACAAGAGTGCCCCTTTTTAACTATATGTGTACACATTGTGGTCTATTAGCTGCTCAATTTTATTTTCTTCTCAAAAACTTTTATCTCATTCATTTCATAGTCCTAATGTATTTCATTTTACTGGGTGTATAGATAATCTTAGGTGTTGTCTTTCTACCGGCTTTTGTTTGGGCAATGGGGCTGTCATGATAGACTACGTACAAGTAACACAGATAAGTAAATTATAAAAAAAGGGGTTATACCTAGTTGAATGAGACCAAGTAAAATGAAAATATATGTCTATAAGAACGATATGTTAACGATTAATTCAATGATAAAAAGTTAGGCAAGATGCGGTTCATTCTTGCGTGACGAGTCAATAAAAGGTCATGAAAATCTTTTCAATATCGTAATAAAAGCTGGTTTACTTGGTACTTGGCAAAGAACGAGAGAAATGTGGGTGGTGCTACTATCAAGTATAAAAGTGTTCAAATATGTGCATAAAACTCTAAATAATAAAAATATAGGGTGTTTCCAAATTTTCTAAAGCCACCATTACCGGTTTTATTCCGGCAGTGACCGTGAGCCGGGGTACCTCTCTTGGAGGCTCAAGAGCGTGTTGCCCTAAGTCGAGAGTGCGAGTTTGTTTACATTTTCGCTCATGGGTAGATATGGCTTCGGCAATCTAGCAGATCACCTGCTGGGTGTCTAGGTATTGCTTGTTAGTGATGTTTTGCTGGATTACAGTCTTAGTGACTCCCTTGGCCTGCTTCGTGAACCTGCCTCTTCACTTTGAAGAGTTTGACAGATGTTTATTTTCAAACCTTTCTGTTTTGGGGGTTAGATCTACGTAACAAGTGCCGTGGATATAGTTTTGTCTATGGGTTGCAAAATGACATTAACCAATCAGCTAATGACCATGAAATCAAAATATGGGCGCACTCGACTTGCTACCGTACGTGCTGAGGCAGTTTCAGATACCCGCCCAAGGTTGTTTGTTTCCTACGGGTATTCCAGCTCCACCACTAAAATCCGACCTTCACGATATAGCTGAAATAAAGCTGAAATTGGCATTAAAGCGCATACAAACAAGCAATTATCCACAAAACTCCAAAAGTGATATAGTTTATAAATTAAGATATACAGCACAGAGAGGAATATCTAATTTATATACAACTCGCCCCTGTCCGAGTCGCACCCAATTCCGACCAGAATTAGATATACCAACTCGTTCCACGAACTTTCCAGTATTTTTTGGCCCCAGTTTACCTTAGGGGTACTACTACTTCAGGCTGGGGATTTTTTACGCATTTAAAATGATTGATATTGTTAGGTTCGGCAAGGCCGGATATTGAGATGTCCTTGGATTCAGAGTTTAGGTTATACCATAGGATACCATAGGATTATTTATGGACGCAGGCTTAAACAGCCCCTGTATCCATATCTGTGGTCGACTCAATCAGGCCTGCCGGTGTGTGACTTCCGGTTCTATAGCAAATCCTTATTGGAGTCATATATAACTTCTTGGTTTTCCCACTGTTTGTCTAGCAAGATCAATTATCTTACATCTTTCGTCTTTCTCTGGCAATGCGTCTACTGCTCTGTTTGCAAACGAGTATTTCCTTACATCTAACCTGCTGAACCTCTTAAATTTTCAAGCTATTTCCTCTTGTCCTTGTGTTTACATCCAGTACTAGCATTTTTTTTATACTTCTTCATCATAAATACCTCTTAGAATCTTGTAAGTCTCAATCATAGCCTTCTATACCTCAATGCTGATAGTTTTAGCTTATTTAATCTTTGTTTATAATCGAGGCCCTTTAAGGAGGGGACAAGTCTCGTTGCTTTCAATACATTCTATATCTGGCTGTTTATATGGGCTCCAAATTGTGGCTGCATATTCAAGATGGAGTCTAACCAGGGTTTGGAAAAGATATTAAAAACTCCTTTCATCTAGTTAAGTATAAGTAGGCTAATTAGCCCGATGATGCTGTTAGCTTTGATCACTTGTGTCTGAATATTCTTCGAGAAGTTTATGTTTTCCTCTACAATCACACAAATGTGTTTCTCTCCCTGTATTTGTTCCAAATTTACTTTGTTACCGTCATTGTAGTATATATGATATATATGGTTAAAATTATCTGTTGATCTCTTATTGTTTACTGATATGGCTTTACATTTGTTTGGTTGAAATTTTAATAACCATGTGTCTGACCATGTTTGAAGGTTATCTCTATCTGCTGGTTTAGTTATTTTCTTATATAATTTTGTGTCATCTGCAAAGAGATATGCAGCCGCTTCTACGCAGTCAGGCATGTCATTAATATATATGACAAATAATATAGGTCCGGGTACGCTTCCTTGTGGAATACCGCTTGTTACTTCATGGGCATTGTTTAGGGCTGCAGGTATGGTTAAGTCCCAGGTAGGACACAAATTTGTCACTCAGTTCACTAGACACTGATGGGAGGGACGATTTTGATAGCAATTATAAACGGGGCGAGTGTTTTAGAATGGGGCGAGCTGGACGGGGGCGAGTTGACAGTGAGGCGAGTTGACTTGGATTCATAATTTACTGCACAAAGAATGTGACGTTGGCATTGAAGTATATTGAACGGTGATCCAGGCAGTGGATGAAGATTCAAGATAGGTAACAGGTAACAGGTTAGAATTGCCACTTGGGTTATTGGATCATATTATTGATGGTATTTTACTATATCTGTGCATTAATTTTCATCTTTTTTAGTTTTCAATTTTTTCTTCCGGAAAACAAACAGATCTCCAGGGTTCGGTTTCAAAATTATATTTTATTTCCGGTTGAAGCAGCGCCATCTGTAAACAACGACACAACCTGACAACGAACAAAAAGGACAATTTCATGCAAGAGAATGGACTGGGAAAACAAATTTACGTCCATTTTACGTGAAGCAGAATCAAATCTATCGAAAACAAGGGTGCATATTTCACTTGTTTTGTGATTTAGCTGCAGATTGTTTTTTTTTTATTTAAGCATGGTACACAAGCTATAACTTTCACATGGAAATTTTACTATCCATGCAAATACATGGATTGTAAACTTTCCTAACCAGTAACTGGGCCCTGTAATTTATGGTTTCATCAGGCTATGAACATACTTCCAAACGTGTTATTTTTTATTTGGGATTCAAAGTCTGAGATGTTTTTTGTAGTATAATCCCTTCTCACTTCTCCGTGGGTTCCACTTCTTCTTGCATTTTGGTATTCATGTTCATTTCAACCAAATCTTCAACTGTGACATCACCGTCACTATATAACTACGTACCACTATAATATGAGCTACCTAACTAGTATATATATAATTCTAACATAGCTCTTGTTAATAATTGTCTCGATAATCATATATTTCGCACATGCGCAAATGGTATAGGAAGGTTCGCGAACCTCGTTAGTTATGTCATAAAATCTAATTTACATATGCAAATTAGCATTTTTGGTGGGCAAAGTCGTAGTAAGACCACTTTATAACAATGTAAAAGAATTTTT
>MJUU01028890.1:0-25326 GCA_002080025.1 Modiolus philippinarum
GTAAAATGTGAATTTTCATAGTGATATCTAGGTAAAATATTTTTATCAGATTATCTCCCCTTTTAAAAAATCCTCTTCCAATTTATTTAATTATCAAGTTACCATACCTCGTCTAATTAGATAAAGAAATGTATAATCAAGTCCAGGTATGTCCTTTGCATTTTGTATTATGGGTATAATAATGATTGATTCATTACAAATAAAAATATTTGCATATCTAAAAAGCAGATAATACCATAACAGCATAAATAACAAATTCAAAATGGCGGAAGACTACCGATCTACCTTAACATGGTATTGATGTATTTTTAACTCGAAATCTATGAAATGGCTGGAGAGTTCTGAAAATGACAAGAAAAAATCACGTGAGGCTTCAAGCCTATTAACAGCTTTAAAAGATGATTTTCGTGCTTCCGATAAAATATAGTGCGCAAGTTTTTTTCATAATCGTATACTTTGTGTATACGATTATATTTCTTTATTTTCTTGAGTTGAATACGGTATTGTTTTATTAAATTGAAAACAATATGCATGTTTATCAAATTACTCGTTTTTTTATAAACGCGCTTGCCGCGCAGTAATTTTTCAAGGATGAAAATAACATTTGTTCATGTGTATTGCATATTTATAGCAATGAAATCGACATGCATACGAAATCACAGTATCCGATTATCTTCATGTTTATTGTTAAAAAGGCATGTCTGTGCTCATCTTTAGGAAAGCCAAAATCAGCTAAGGACAGGGCTATGCAAGAGGGAGATACTCCTTTATTAAACAATTTTTTTAGAAAAAATCAAAAACAAAGGATCTGGTTTTGAGTCCGATTTTCAGACATTGTTATGTGGCAGGGTTGCTTTTTAGTATAAAAAATATTATCTCCCCTTTAAAATCTCTGTTTGGGAAAATGCAATTGTATTACATGTGTTTCAATATCAGAATGTGAATTAAACTTATTTTGAGGTTGTATTAAACTAACTGGTTTGAATTTTAATCTTATTTTTGTATATATTGTTGAAAATAGTTAAATTTGTGTAATTTTAAACTTGAGATCATACTCAATGAACCTTAATTTATTGTTAGTATAAATTTTTGATTGAACTTCCATTTATTGTCGTGTATGCCATGTTTTTTTTTAGGTATAAAACGTCCAAGCGGAACAAATACAGTTCCTATCCCAATCGCTTAGTTCTTATCCCAATCAAATAGGAAAGCTTGTTAATAATTATAGTTCCTTTTCCATTTGATTATGAGAAGTTAATTTATAGTTTTGGAAAAGTTTTCTTTTTGGAATTTCGATTTTAAATTCCTTATTTTCAGTACGTTTTGTTAACTTTTATTTTTGATCTTTTAAACTTTTTATAAATAATTGAATCTATAATCAGTCCATCATCATGTAGGAAGAGTATTAAAAAGATATCTTGACATATCCACCACAGTGTGTTCTTGGGGACATTGATATTTCAATTTTGCCAGTATCGCCCTCCGCCTGCCACATATTAATAGAATTTTTGTCATAATTTTTCTACACTTTACAACACATTTGCATTTACACTTGTTTATATATTTGTAAATTAAATCTATAAAACTTATTAAATAGTCGTGTCTTACTGCTAACTACTTATATGACTCAGAGCCCAGTGGTACGAACTCGTCTGATGAGCCAGGATATATAGACTCTATTTGCCTCACTGAGCAATTCGTCGTTCCATTGAGATATTGAGCTATTTGGACTCACTTGCCTCACTAGGCAGATCGTCGTTAGTTCGAATTTCATAAAAGGTTTGAGCCAAATAGACTATTAAGCCTCACTTAGCGAACGTTGTACCATTTTGTTGGTTTTCATTGAAGGTTTTGGTGGCTAAACCAGACATTTCAGTAACCTTGGGGGAACGGTGACACAGACACCGGACCCTCCTGTTACAGTTACAAGAGAGTTCGGAACGAATGTGTTTAATTAGAAAAAATATTATAGATTGCTTCTATGAATCCTTATGATCAAAATATTTCTACACATTTGAATATATATAAAACACCAAAAGCAAATTTAAAAAGTTGTTGAACAATGCAGTCATGAAAATATATAAGAAGTTTTTGAAAAACAGTTACCTGTTATGTGTTTTTAGTATGTACTGATGGGGAATAGTTAATATTAAGGTAGATAGACACTGTTGCGCTGCGCAGTGTAATCGCGCATTAGAAAAATACAAAGTCGAATACGGGTTTGGTTTGATTTTCTTGCCGGATCAGTCCTTTAACAGTTTTTCCTTTGTGACGTCATAATTGATTAACTAATATGAAACGTCATATTTAGACCATTTTGCCGCTAATTAACTCCCTTTTCCCGTAAATAATGTTTATTACGTAAACTTTGTGAAATAATCTCCGTGAAAAGCATGGTGACATATACAGTTTTTCGTCACAACCAAGAGATCATATCATAAACTATCTATTAACAAAAACATATAAAATTCTCATGGAAAAAGGGTTCATTTTAATTAAGCTGAAAATTGCCTTTCCATATTTTTCCCGTGCATTCTATGTAAAAACAGACGAAAAAATGGCTAAAAGTGAGCAAACTTTGACATCAGTTCTAGAAAAATCAAGCATGGTGACCCATACTTTTTATTACATATCTAAAGTTAGTAAGATTAGTTGTTCAATTGAGCCGACTTTTAACAAAATCTCATGGAGATGAACATTAGTGTCTATCTACCTTAAAGAAATATAATTTTGATTCTTGGGGCTAATAACAAAATTACCGTAAAGAATTGTCAAGAGCCGAAGACCATGTGACAAAAAGACAAGTCAGGTGACCGGAAATATGTCGAACGCAATGGCCCTGACTTAGAACAGCCATTTCTTAAGAAATTAGTTCAAGCACGGATGCAATATAAAATACTTTAGGGTTTCCTCAAATTATAAAACCTTTTTTTTGACAAATGACATGTTTACTGTTAAAAAGGCATGTCTGTACTTATCTATGGCGTAAATTTTTATAGTTTGTTTACAAAGGATGTATTAAACTATAATGAATAATTAAATATTCAAGTTACTGCAAATCTTTTACGAGATCAAACTAAGAATACATTTTTAAAGTCAATTTTTAAAACTACTTTATCTTATGTAACATTTTGTTTCTTTTTCAGATTTTAATATCACCCCTTAATAGCTCAAATGTCCATATTACTCTATATTTGTACAATGTACACAGTCACATATTGTTTAATTCATATAGAGCAGTAATATATCAAGGCCTTACCTAGGGGTAAAAGTAGAAAGATAATTTTTCACAAGTACAACTGTAATATTGACCGAAAGAAAGAGTTTTATGATTGATAGAAGAAATAACCATCATAAAATACACATTATTAGACTACTAAATAAACTGATAACTATTTCTTAAGGGAAATGACCATAATACAATCTAAAAGATAATTAAAAATAAACAATATAGTAAAAAAATCAATTGTTACTTCGAGCCGTCTTTGGTCTTAATCTAACAGCAAAGTCAGACCCGCTAAAGTCAAATATATCTCTATACAAAATTTTAAATAAAAAAAGGTACCAGAAACACACGATGTAATGATAAACACCGATTTCCACTACATTTAAAACTCTCTGAACAACAAAAGCAATCGACATCAGAAAGGACATTTAGACATTTAAGGATGGTCACTCCTCAAGTTTATTATATCAAGGATTAAGAATTATTATTTTTATTTAATAGAATATGGATCATACATCATTTTAAGCCAAAAAAATTGATAGGTCGGTGTGGCCGTTTTTGAGTTTTAAACGCCTGAACTTTTAGCGGGAAACCGAACTTCTCTAGACTTTTCATTCACTTTGCATTTAAGTAATCAACCTTTGAAATGAAATGAAGCCATATCAAGAATTTCATCAAATTTGGTCAGAAGTCTATTGAAGTTGTATACTTTCATATTTTGAAAAGAAAATTGCTGGTCAGTGTACACAATTTTCTATGCATAATAATGTATAAAATAAGAGAATTCCGAAAGTCAGAGACAGTTTCAAAAACCTGAGGAGTGACCATCCTTAACATTACTGACACTTTACAGTTTCAGCTCTCAGACTCTTTTGACCAGCTGAGTATTCAATAGAAACCCAAACAAGCAGTATAATGCACGAAACAAACAAACGGACTAGTAGATAGTAGAGCAAGATATAACAGGAGGTGATAACGCAAATTTACCAGTGGAACTGGTCGCAGAGATAAGAACCGAAAAGTCAAAACAAAACAGGGTGTAAACCGGGAAAACAAAAGTCCATCAAAATGAGATTAGCAGCCTCCAGCTGGGAAAATGATTTAAGGGTGTAGACCTGGGGAAGCCTAAAATTTTCACGTCGTTTAATTTTTTAATATTATCAGTATTAAAACTACACATGTTCATGTCGACTTAAATAAATTTTCAACAGTTTCCCGTTTTATGTCTAGTGGTCATCAAAATACAAAAATACCAAAGTTGCAAAAATGAACTGTAAATTTAGTTATGCTGTACACGTGTTTCAAGGAGTGACGATACCCTGTTTCCTCATATTATTTGGTCCGTTCAGGACTTGACTGTGGTGTATAAAGGTGGCTCTAATTAAATTTGTATTTGATTTAAAAATAATTCAAATGCATTTTCTGTAGTTTAGATGTGTGTAAAGGTAAACATGAATAATGATAGTAAATTTAACTAGTTTGAACTGAAATACATGGATGTTCTGAACAGTATATATATTAAAATTTTAGAAAATTCTACCGTCCCATGTTTCATAATTTAGAATAAACTTGGTAAAAATCAACAAAATTGCTGAATCTTTGCTATAAATTACCTCCCTTGCAAGAAATCCGAGGTTTACATATTTTCATTATCTTTGGACAGCATTGCAAAAATGAAGAGTAAAATGCACTCATTATGAATAACGTGTTTTCATGACAAAATGAATATTTTCACAATTTAAAAATTTTGATCGTACCTATTGTTTGTGTTAGTAATAAAAAGTGAAAAATAAAGTTATATCCTCCTACCCCGGGTCTACCCCCTTTATGTAACTGGTGCCAGGAATTGTTTCATAATAAATGTGTTAAAAAGGATAATAACATTTTATTTTGGATATGCCCAAGTTCCTAATGCAATCATGTTTTAGCGAAATCTTTCACCTACAAAACCGAACAGATAGTCAATGTTGGACGAAAACACCATGCTTAGAGACATAAGTAATCGTCATAAATAGACGTCCATCATTAAACTACGAACAATTAGACGATCGAATAGGAACTTAAGACGAACACAATTTTACAACAGATCGCTAGTGACGAAAGTTTGTACTTTGTTGACAATGACACTGGTTTTCGTTTATTAAATGGTTTTGTGAACACTGACTACTATGAAAAGGGTGGTATTAACTTATCTTTCAAGGGAACTTACAAGTTCGTTCCCAATAAATGTCTTAATAAAAAATCTACACCAAGAACACACCATTTCATTGACTCGAAACTACACGACAGCCGAAGTTTGATAGGCGAGTGGATAACCGTGCCGCTTATGACCAACAGGACTACAAAAGGTATAAGTCATGAAACAAGTCAGGTAGACAAGCCAATACAAATGCGAAAGGCTTTTGAGGGTGTTCTGTAAAATCTTTTTCACCAATACTTCACAATTTACTGAATAGTAGATTTTTTAAGGAATTGTTGTTTCTCGCGCGGATAAATAACGTAAAAAATGGCAGTCGGTATTGCGTATCTGCAGAATGATGGGGTAAACAAACAGAAAACGGACGAAATTATGTTTCAGCTGTTAAATGAAACGTCGAAAATCAATGCTATGGGTTACGAAATCTCTCTTCTCGGTGATTTCAATGGACGATGTGAGAATGTGTGTGAGCATATTCATAAACACATTATGAGTAATATCGATGTTCTGTGTTATAATGGTAAACGTTTACGGCGATATGTCGTTGCTAGTGACTTAGTTCTGGCTAATACACTAGACTGTTATACGCGCATTCTAAATAACCAAAGGCTATCGACTATGCTTCTTTTTTCAGTGTTTTCGGTAAATTTGAGCTGAATAGTGATCATGTGATTATAAAAGTTGATATTAACGTCAAAACAACACTTGTTAAATATTACAACTGTCCGTTGGATGATAAACAAAAAACCGACTAGCCATTGTTTCAAAATTGATTCACGGGTAATCTGTCAATTTTCTCGAAGTTTGTAAGCAAAACTAACGATGTAAATGTCATATAGAATCATTGGATTATTATAATTGAAAATATCACAACATTGTCAATTGCGAAGACTGACTAGTATTAAACAAGTTAAAAATAACAGAAAATTTCTGAACAGAGAAGTAGATGCTTTACTTAAACAAAGCAAGCTGCTAATCGATTAAAGCGAATTCACGTGTTATATATAGTTTCTACAACGAGAACCAAGTTGATTATGAAATTTCTCACATCGAGTTAAATAAATTTTGCAAATGTTTGAAAACGAGGCTTATCGAGTTTTTAAACATTTGAAAAGTTATTTTACAAGATGCGAGAAATTTCATAATTAACGTGTTTAAGTTGTAGGAAATGTTTCTCTAATGACATAAGGTAAAACACCGAGGATTATGTTCCGAATAGATTTGATGGGAAATTTCTCGTGAGTTGTTCTCTCTCTAGAGATGAGAAATATATACTATTAGTAATTTGTTTTGCGAGTATGGAAATCTATGCTTGTATTGCAACAGCACGAGATGCAATACAAGCTGAGAAATCCATCCGAGCAAAACAAATTACTAATAGTATTTTTATCGCTAATTCTATTATTGAAACATATCGGATATATGTTTCCTTTTCCAATGAAGTAATTTTTTTAGTTAAACAAATTATTATTGGTTAAATATGTCGCTTTATTTCTTGGAATTACTTTTGTAACGAAACGTCACGCGACGTCATATTAATACGCTGTTGCTAACGTCCCAAAGAGATTGACGATAATATGTTCGTATCAGCGCAGTGCAGTGATAATAGAATTATCGTCGCTCGGAAACAATTGAAAATTGCACAAATTAGCGATAAATATTTTTATCACACTGGTCAGGCATTAGTTAAATTTGCTAGAAATTAGAGAAACCCATATAATCACGAGGTTGGTGATAGACTCAAGAATCAATATTATAGCCGAAAGGCAAAACTTCAAGACGCGGTGAAACGAAAAAATCACTCGACTAAAGTTAGGGATTGTACACGAAAATATAGCAACTCAAACAATAAAATGAAGGATTATTGGGATTTTTAAAGATAACTCAAAGTTATGTTACACCTTCGGAATTCATTGCCCCAAATGATCCAGACAAAATTCTTATTGAGCTTTCAGATATAGATATGGCACTACATATAATCACTTTATTTCAATAGGTTGCATAAATAATCAAAATGACGAGTTAGTGAAAAAAGTGAAGGCTTTAATGTCTAAAATTTATGATAATGTGGCTAACCCATCGTCTGATCTAAATCTCAAAATTGACGAAAAGGGGATAAGATCATTTTTTAAATATGGCGGAGATTGCTTGTCAAATTCTTTGGCCCTTCTTTTTACAAAAATTGCAGATCTGGAAATTATTCCGGCATAAAGAAATAATTTAGCATAATTTGGCCACTACAAAAAAGAGGATCCACCAATAATTTAATTAGCTATAAAGGGGTAACCCTCATTTTTAATGTATAAAGAATTTACTGTAAAATTATAGAAAGTACCGTTATGGTTTATATCGAAAATGGTGAATAAAAGGCACATGAGACAAAGTCTCTACAAATACATGGTAAAAAACAAGCAAAGGAACAACGCTTTTATTGTTGTTCTTCATCTTGAAGTCACCATGAAAGCCGTAACTTATTAGGAGAGTTCAGGGAGTCTTTTGAAAATCTAAAAAAAGAAAAAAAATCTTTTCGTTTTTCGATCTTTCAGAGGTTTTTGATAAAGTATGGAAGGACAGTTTGTCTGATCCTTTTTGGCAAAAGGATATACCGTGAAAGTGTCGGAAAATTTTACGAGCACTTCATGAAAAGGTAAGAACACAGTTTTATTTGGAAACTATAAATCAGACTGAAACAAGGATTCACCAACTTAATTCCCTGTATTGATGACAGATCTTGTATCCATGTTAATGAATATGGTCTTGGTTCAAACTTATCAGGACATGTAATAAATTGCCAACTTTTCGCTAATGAAATTGTTTTTATCGGCAAATCAGAAAACGAATTACAAAGTCTCATTGTATTGCTTCCGCTTTCGTATCGAAAATGGAATTCACAATTTAACGCATCCAAGTCCAAAGTTTTGGTAGTTGGGAAAAAATTAGACAAAGGAAAATTATGGTGTTTAGGTGACGATTATTTGGAATATGAAAATGAATATAAATACTTTAGAATATATTTTCTAGGACAGTTAAGATAATCTACCATATAGAATAATATGTTAAAAAAATTTCACAAAAAAAAAAAAAAAAACTGAATTACCTTGTAAGGGCCCTCGAAGAACATGGTTACTTTAATCGTTCTAATTTCAGTGATGCGCTGTGGACTTAAGTGGTGAGGCCATCAATAACGTACGGTTGTTCCACAGGGTTCCCTGTATCGAACGCGTGCTATGAAATGCTTGAAAGATTTCAATATCCAGTAGATTAAGCGATATTAAATACAAAAAATGAATAGATTTCAAAATACGCTCTCCTTTCCGAATTCGCTTGCGAGGCCATCATTAATTTTCTGGATTTACAGAAAATACTCGGAACAAATGCTCTCGCGTATTCGAGTTCTCGGGGGACGAGAACCTGTAACGTAAGTCTTCTCAGCTTTCAATGAAACCTTTTTTTGATTGAGTACTAAAGTTAATCACCTGTTGTATTCATCAAACAATCAAACACTAATTGGCAAACACTTGACTTAAACGGCTTGTACTGTAGAAATGTTCTTTGATCTAATTTTAATTATGTAAATGAGGGGTCTTTCTGATTTAAAAAACAAGTCTGAAATTTTTTGCATTTTAGCTATTTTCCTTTCTCTCGATACTAAATTTATGCATCTTTTGTCAAAAATGAATCCAAAAGTGGGAGATATTATGTGTTGGTGCTTATTTCAATTGACGCGACGCAACATTTTTATGTACTTTTCCCAAATTACCTTGTAAGACTGAAATATTTTGCATTTTAGCTTTTTTCCTTTCTCGCGATACCAAATTGTTGCATCTTTTGTCAAAAATGAATCCAAATGTGGGAGATATTATATGTTGGTGCTTATTTGAATTGTCGCTACACATTTATATGTATTTTTCCCAATATTACCTTATAAGATTAAAATATTTTGCATTTTAGCTTTTTTTTTCCTTTCCCGCGACACCAAATTTATACATATTTTGTCAAAAATTACCTCAAAAGTGGGAGATATTGTATATTAGTGCTTATTTTGATAAAGTAAAATATTTTGAAAAATGAATTATTTCTTCTTCTTCTTCTTTTGGTATACAGTATACCATCGTCCAGTCTATGATTACATACTGTTTGGTCATTTGTAAAGATTTAGTATAAACCGCATAATGAAAACCTGACTTTTCAAACATATTTATGCAAAGATTTACAAAAAGCTATATCGCGACATATAAAAGTTCTTCGAAAGGATACAATATATAAAGATTTACAAAAAGCTATATCGCGACATATAAAAGTTCTTCGAAAGGATACAATAAGTAAAATATTTTTGAAAAATGAATTATTTTGGGCTTTTGTAAAGATTTAGTATTAACGAAAACCTGACTTTTCAAATATATATATGTGAAGATTTACAAGAAGTTATATCGCGACATGTAAAACTTCTTGGAAATGGTATGATAAAGTAAAATTTTTAAAAAAGTGAATTATTTTGGTCATTTGTAAAGATTTAGTATAAACCTGACTTTTCAAACATATTTATGTAAATATTTACAAAAAGCTATATCACAACTGGGACTAATATAACATATTATATTAGTCCCAGATCACAGCATATAAAACTACTTCAAAAGGATATGATAAAATAAAATATTTTAAAAAATGAGTTATTTTTGGTCATTTGTAAAGATTAAGTATAAATCACATAATGAAAACCTGACTTTTTGTCATTTTTAAAGACTGGGTTATGGGGTATACGCGGCTAGTGCGGCTTGCCATTTCATGCGAGAGGGAAACGGGATTGAGGCAATAAAATCGTTGAAAAACGGACCTGAAAACAGGGAAAGGGTGCCCAGCGTTGGAAATTGAACCTGTGAAACAGAAAAAGTGACCTCTTTTAAAAGTCCTTGTAAAATGTTCCCCGCGACTTTGGAACAGAAAATCGGCAAAAATACGGCATTTCGGGAAACGGATCTACAAACTGTGTTTTGAATATGCTCAGTGAAAATGAATAGTATATTTCCCCCGACCGATGAACAGAATTAACCTCTATTTTATATACTATTTGGTATTTTCAGAGATTTTGTTGACATTTCATATTCAAAAGTCTGATCATGCTGACTACAAGTTGAATTTTGTATTGTCAAAAAATCATAAAATGGAATAAAAAAGATAACAGGAAACACCTACAATGGCCGAAAGACAAAGCCACATGCCAGAAAGTAAATTGGAATTGCACAAGAAAAAACCCACAATAAAAATACAAAAGACAAACATAAACAACGATAGGAACTCGGGACAGCCGGACTTGGTACCGGCACTAGCAAAAGCCAGCGGTAGGGTTAAACCGGTTTATGGGTACCCAAACCTCCCCTTTCTCTGTCCCGTTTCCCTATAGTAGAATAAACATACAAATAAAACCCATACAGGTAGACTACTAACTCCATGACCGCAATCTAGAAAGGAAAAATGGGGGAACAAAACGTTATTTTGAAAGCGACTGTTAACTTTCACAGTCTAAAGTTTAACGTTTACATCGCAAACAGGCGAATCATACTACCAAGTGATATTTTCAGAGACTGTGACTTTTTGATTACTTTTGATTACTTCCCGATCGTATTAAAAATTTTGTTTGTAGCATTAACCCCCGAATTAATCTTCTTTCCCAGTTTCTTCCAACTGTTACTAATATCGTTGACATATTGAAATAATCTTACTTTTTTTTTAAAAAATTTTTGAGATATTGAAATAATCTTATCTTGAAAGTTAACAGTCGCTTCGAACCATGTGAATACCACGTGAATATAAGTAGTAACAGAAGTACTAATAATGGACTTCTGGTAGTAACGATAAAAAAAACTTTTATATATAAATATACCTATATAACAGTTAAATGTCGCTTCGTTTTCAATCGACATTTTGTCTGTTAAAAGAATAAAATCACGTGATTCGTTCAAACACGTGATTCTCTTCACCAATGGGGATTCAGAATCCCCAGCCAATTTGTAGGAGTTTTCTTAGATATAAGGATAGTAAATAATCAACATACTAGCCTGTCCTTTCAAATAAAAGTTTTCTTCAGTTTCGCCGGTCCTATTTTAGTTTTTTATCAGATATAGATAAATTTATATTTTTATTTGGTGATGAAAATGTTTTTAACATTGTAGCCAAGATCTGCTATAATATTTTAATTAGGAGGAACAGTTTTTTATATCAATAATTTTGATATTATGTTGAGTATAAATAGTTTTAAATTCAATATGTTTTAAAATAAGTCTCTCATAAATCTTTTAAGATTGGTACATGCAATATATTTTATGTAATTGTTGTATGTAAATATGTAATTTTACATTGTATGTAGTGAGACTATAATAAAATATATGAATCTGAATCTGAATCCTATAACTTAATTCATATGTTTCCAAATATTAATAGTATGACTTTGCATCCGCTAGGAAATGTTTGGAATTTTTTTCGAATAAAACACGACATGATTTGATGAGCAAATTTCAGAGAAGTGAAAAGAGAATAACTGCGATACACATGGTAGGGAGTACAGAAATATCAGGCGAATGTATATGAGGTGCAATAAATAGAAAATGTAAATATAAGAGAAGAAGGACCGTTGAGAAGAAAAAAAAAACATTGAGAAGAAACTTAATACATATTTACTAAATTTAGAAAGCCGAATGCCCACGTACAAAAATTGTACCCGAGTACTCGCCTTCTAAACGAGCACTCGTTACAATGACAGACTTATAAATTAAATAAAAACATACTTATTTATTAAAAAGAAAGTAAATGATGGAAAAAGGGTCTTTGGACAGTTACAAATTTTAAAGTTTCGTAATTATAAAAGGAAAGCAGCATTATTTATCAAATAAAACAAGATTGCTACGCGTAGCTATGTCCCCCGCCGCTGCAGTTAAGTCGATAAAGCCCATAACTCAGGTAAAATTTTGCGAATCAAAATGGCTGCAGGATATAATCAACTGCATTAGGTGGCAAATAGCCAAGCAAAATTTCAGCAAAATCCCTTAATTGGATTTTGAGGAGATGTGTCCACAAAGTCTTCCTATGTTGTAGTATGCATTAAGTCAATAAAGTCCGATAACTCCTGTAAAATATTTGTCGAATCAAAATGGCAGCATTATATGATCAAGTACATAATGTGGCAAATGTTCAAACAAAATTTCAGCATAATCCGTTGAGTGGTTTCCGAGGAGTTGCGGCCACAAAGTGTTCCTAAGCTGTAACATGCATTAAGTCTATAAAGTCCCATAACTCCTGTAAAATTTGTCAAATCAAAATGGCGGCATGATATGATCAACTACAGTTGGTGAGAAACAATCACACACAATTTCAGCAAAGCCTGTCCAGTGGTGTAAGAGGAGTTGTGTCCATAAAAAAACGTGACACATGCATGGACCCACGGACGCAGAGCATTATTATGTCCCTCTGTCGCGCTACGGCGGGGGACAATAAATTGCCATGATCTAGTACATATGGAGACTAATAATCCTTGAAAATTTGAAGGAAATCTGAGCAGAGGTTTTTGAGGAGTTGCATCCACAAGATCTGTTATTGTATAACATTCTTAAATTTTAAAGTCCAAAAACCCCTACAATATTTGACTAATCAAAATGGCGATGTGATATGATCTAGTACATACAGCGACTAACAATGCTGTAAATTTAGAATGAATTCGGATCGGCAGTTTCTGAGGAGTTGCGTCCACAAGATTTGCCATTGTATAACAATGTGGAAATAATCAAAGTCCCATAACTCCCACAAAATCTGACGAATTAAAATGGCGATGCGATATGATTTAGTACTTATAGTGAATAACAATCCTGTAAAATTTGAATGAATTCTGACTAGCGGTTTCTGAAGAGTTGCGTCCACAAGAATTGCCATTGTATAATAATGTGGAAATAATCAAAGTCTCATAACTCCCACAAAATTTGACGAATCAAAATGGCGATGCGATATGATCTGGTACTAATGGTGACTAACAATCCTGTGAAATTTGAATGAATTCTGACCAGCAGTTTCTGAGGAGTTGCGCCCACAAAAAAACGTGACACACGGACTTACGAACGCAGACCATTTCTATGTCCCTCCTTCGCGTTGCGGCGGGAGACAATTAAAACTTTTAGCAAGATTAAATTGTTTCCCGCTCAATTCTACTTTAATAAGAATGAAATTAGAAGAATCGGATAAGTGCCAGCTCTGTAGTCTACATACACCTGAAACAATACCACATGTTTATCAGCATGCCAAACGTACCAACAAATGTTCAAACAAGTGTTATCCAATGTTCTCCACTGTGAAGTTTTGATTCTCAGAGTTGTCACCCTTTACTCAGTTACAAATTTGTGTATCTTTACGATCATAAACTAACAAAAAAAAATAGATTCTTAACTCGACCACATAATGGCGGAACGAGCTTCAAATCATTTTGTTAGGTTGTCAACTATAACGTATGGTAAAAATTTGAGTTGTCTCATAATCGTTGCTACTTATATTGTGATATTTGTATTATAATTTTTTACATACAATTCATATAATATGTAAGTGTGTGCGTGTGATTTTAACACATTGACATTATTATGATAAATAACCAGCTGTAGTTATAATTGCTACTTTTAACATTGTGTCATATACTGTTAAAATTATTTTAATGCATGCTGGACGCAACCCCCACTACCCCAGTAAGAATTTCTTTGTTCATTATTGGTTTTTAATTGTAAGTATTCCTATTCTTTTTTTTTCCTGTCATTGTGTCTCATACACCGAGATGTATTTTTAACCAGGGCAACAACTTGCATATTTGTACATTTGTACAACTACTACAAAGGGTTGTTGAATGGAAAAATGTTGCATGATGTACATCTGTATTACTTGGTACACAAAATGGAATATGCAGTCATTTCATGAAAAACTGGTGAAACTAATAATAGAAAAAATACTGAGTATCACCAGTAATGGTACATTGAATGTTTGAATGTCTATGTTGTTACATTAGCATTGTGCAGAATATAAAGGTTTCACTAGGGTCAAATATTATATTTATCGTTTATTGATGTTCTTTCCACTTCTGACTTTTCTTTTTAATTATCTGTAAAAGTGTTTTCTTCGACTGAATGCAGTACGCAGAAAATTTAGGTTGTAGTTTCGCAGTGTTAAGATATTATACATCATACCGGTACATGGAAAACTACGATGTAGTGTGACCCAACTTTACATATCAAATTCTTACTTCCTGAATTCATGAAAACTGATTTGTTGATTGCAACCCGAAGACATCTCCCAAGGGAAAATCAATCAAGATCAAACACTCGAGTCTGGATCAACAACTGTTTTTATAATAATTGTTACATAATTCAAAACAAGATTTACTACCATAAAGGCTAAGGTAATTGTCGTGATTTAGAAAATAATGGATTTTCTAAACTTCACTCTTAATATGATCGCAAAGGAATTGGATCATTTATGCGATTGAGCTTCTCAAAAGAACCAGCACTCATTTATAAAAGTAGCAAATATTATCCCCACAACATTTACGGTAGTACTACGTTATATTAAAAATTGAATGTTTACACATAATCTCAACCATATCTGAGAACCATTGTTATTACAGGACATCATGTGTTGACCTAGTGACCATCTTCGCTAGCCAAGGGTTACGATCCGCTCCTCTCCTCTTCAGAAGAGGAGAGGATCGTAAACCTTGGCTAGCGAAGATGCCTAGTGACTAGATTATCCCCAGAACAAAATGATAAAAAAACACCTAACATTTCCCAGGTTTAAAAATTGCACCTCAACTCTTAGCAGTAAAATTTACAAAGCCCTAACATTGCTTAAACAAATATGTAAATATACTGGTCAGCTTGTGAAGTTTGTATTACAACTCCAATTTATACAACTACATCAAGATATATATCCTTTGGTCTCATTTGATCAATTTCAATAAAGTGCTATGCCAAGTGCAGCATGATACGACTGCAGCATGTTTATCACTGAAATTTCAAAATGAAGGACGATAAGTAAATAGCTTGACAAGTAATTAGATGGACTTAGTAAGAAGCTTTACCTAGCAATTAGCTGGACAACAGCTCATTAAAATCAGATAACAAATAACGATTTTAGATATTTTGGAAATTGCAAATTTGATCCATTTAACTCCTTATAAATCGAAATCAGTAAGAACTACACCAAATCTGTTGGCATAGTAATGAAAGCTTCCAATAAAAGGTATCTAAAAAAATCCCATGGAAATCTAATGAAAAATGGGGATGTCATATATTTCGAAAATTGCGATTTTGGCCCTTTTGACCACTTATAACTAGAAAACGGTAAGAGCAGTGCAAAATCCGTTTATGTCTTACTGACAGCTTATATTAAGAGGAATCAAAGAAAAAAATAGCGTCTACATCGGATGAAAAGTTTTTTTTAGGTTATCTGCAAATCTGCAATTTAGGGCCCATCATAGCTCGGAAAGAACACAAGTTATAAAAAAGTCTAATAGTTGAAAGATACGTAAATTTTTCTTCAGGAATCCATTGAAATACAAAACTGCCAATCGGACTAAGAATTTAAAAATAATTTTTTGAGATTTATCCCTTTTGGCCCGATTTATCTCGGGAACATTCGCTTGCACACTCCATATTGGACATTTTCTCAGGAGAAAATCTCTAATTTTTCCGTCGAATTTCGGTTATACAATCGATTTAAAAAATTCATTTGTTATTTATGAGAAGCATCGGTAGGTTATCTCCCTGTACCAAGTTAGTTATATATGGTTAAAGTGGAGAAGCATCGGTCAGTTATCTCCCTGTACCAAGTTAGTTATATATGGTTATCTCCCTGTACCAAGTTAGTTATATATGGTTAAAGTGGAGAAAGATTGGTCTGTTATCTCCCTGTACCAAGTTAGTTATATATGGTTAAAGTGGAGATCATTTTTAATGTTTGTCACTAATAACTCCTTAAAACACATGTACAGCATATATATGGTTAAAGTGGAGATCATTTTTAATGTTTGTCACTAATAACTCCTTAAAACACATGTACAGCATAATGAAATTTACTGTGTTTTTATGCAACTTCGGTATTTTTTTGTATTTTGAACCGGTTGACCAGAGGTCCCCGATGGTATTCACTAGCCCAATAGTCAGACTTGTCTGACAGGAAAATTTTACCTTGCGCGATAAAAAATTGTTGTTTTTATCAAAATTCTAACCCCTTAAAAATACTTAGGCTTCATTCCGTGTATGGCACTCGGTAGATGTCCTTGGTACTGGATTTGGCTTCCTATTTCGATATTTTTGGATCTGAGTACTTCTTTCTGGACTACTTTTGGATTATGACTTTCCATACTATTTGATTTTAATGCTGCTGATGAGAGGTTACTCCTTGAAACACTTGTGCAGCATAACGAAATTTACTGCTTTTTATGCAACTTCGCAATTTTTGTATTTCATTTAAATATAAAAAGAAGCTTTTGATATGCTAATCAAAATTATCTCTACTTTGAACAATACAAAACTAATTTGGTACAGGGAGATAACTGACTGATGTTCTCAGTAAATTCGAAGAAGGTAGGTTGATTTTANATAGTCAGACTTGTCTGACATGAAAATTTTACCTTGCGCTATAACAAATTGTTGTTTTTATCAAAATTCTAACCCCTAAAAAATACTTAGGCTTCAGTCCGTGTATGGCACTCGGTAGATGTCCTTGGTACTTGATTTGGCTTACTATTTCGATATTTTTGGAAATGAGTACTTCTTTTGTGACAACTTTTGGATTATGACTTTCCATATTATTTGATATTAATGCTGCTGATGAGAGGTAACTCCTTGAAACACGTGTACAGCATAACGAAATTTACTGTTTTTTATGCAACTTCGCAATTTTTGTATTTCATTTAAATATAAAAAGAAGCTTTTGATATGCTAATCAAAATTATCTCCACTTTGAACAATACAAAACTAACTTGGTACAGGGAGATAACTGACTGATGTTCTCAGTAAATTCGAAAAAGGTAGGTTGATTTTAATGGTATTGACAGCAAAAATATTCGACCAGTACCTGTTAGCATAATATTTTGACACATTTCAAACATTTTTACCGCATTTTACACTTTGTGTAAATGTTTGTCAATACTCTGTTATCTCGAAAACTAGTGTCATCGTGATGTTTTAATTCACATGAGGATGTCAGAAAAGATAATATTGTCCTGGGTGCCCAGTTAAACCTAATGAAGCAATCACGCCTAAACAAAGTCATGTATATGCATGCTTATCCGATCTCTTGCCATTTTGTCTCTATCTTGTCAGAAATGTATAATCAATGAAGAGATATGGAATAAATGTTTATACAAATTGTGGAGTCCGTAAAAAGACCCCCCCCCGTACTAGAGATGTATGCTCTCTGTATAATTCAGTTATCGTGTACTGACAAAATTCTCAGAAAGATATACTATCATACTTTCAAAATTTAGCATTTATTATTATTTTTTTTATTGTAATTTCTAAATGATATAATGACCACCTGTTTATAGTGCCCGCATCTCATTTTGATATTATGACAAGTTCTCTTGCAATTGACTCGATGGGTGCTCTGTGGTTGCTTTTCTTTTGTAGGGAAGTGGACGACAGCGATAGTAAGAATACTTTACAAATATCTAATACCGAAGTTACAAGTTAGTGCAATTTTCGCTGACGATCCCTAAACTATAATCAAGTTAATATGAAAAAGAAAGGAAATTGGGTAAATGTCAAGGAGACAACATCCCATCTCCAGGTTAAAACGAGATGTCAATGTAATTTTTTTTTCTTTTTTGATGCGGAATAATAGAAATACTAAGAAATACCTATCAACTAGAATAATGAAAACTATCACTAAGGAATTGTTTATAATGGATTTATGGTGAATTTTGTAGTCTATCTTGACCAAATGCACTTTTCGTCAAACAGCTCTCATGATACCAGTTGTCTTTAATTGAAAAAATTACGACTGGATCCACGTTTCTGATCATATTCCAGAATAGTCACATTAACTTTGATAATTGTCATAGAAAAACAAGATTATATGACATCTCACGATTGTTTTAAATGCACAGGGGAATAAGTTCAATAATATAAAACGTATTTCTTATAAATGATATAAACATCAATAACTTATTACCAAATGCTCTGAAAATTCCTTTTTATTAGATTCAAGCCTGATTTTCTAAACCACTTATGAGTCTGAAATCCTTTGACATGGTGCTCTCACGTCCACTTCTGCGATATTGCTATGTCATCCCAGACGAAGACAGGGGGTGGGGGGGGGGGGATTTTGTTATTCTTCGTTTCTTCTGATTATTATTATTCTTATCTTTACAATATTCTTCTACCTACAGTATTTTTGTTCGAGCGATTATTTTGAAATGGCTGAAGGAAACAATGCTAATCTTTGCACACATCCTGGATTTAAAACAGTTTCTATTTCCATGATGGTCGATAGTTAGATTTTGAGGCTGTGACTAATTGGTTGTCTGGGGTTGCATCAGCTATTGCTCGCAATTGCAAATCTAATTATTTTTATTTTTAATTTGAAGTAAAAACGAAGAAAATGCAGTAGTTTTCTTTTAATTAACGGACAATTAGAGTACGGGTACATGTACATGTATATGGACTTAAAAAAATGTTCTTTCAGTTGTTTTCTCTTTATCAAAATGCCATTGGATTCATAGCAGTATGTGATAAATTTTAACTGTGTGCATTACTATGCACATATAGAGTATATCCTTTCAATACGAAAGCACTAAACATTCAGTCTGAAGTCAAACAAAACGTTTATATTTATCGAAAAGTAATAAACCACTTCAATAGAATAAATGGTCGATAGCGTTTTATATACATATGTTGGAATATGTCTTCAATAGCTTAAGGTTTAACACAAGTAAAACTTACTAGGAGTCAAAATACAAATTCGGATTGGTGTGAAAAATTTTGTTACCAAGCGGATAAAAAGCATCCAAATAGATGCTTTTTAAGCTTTTTAAGGTTCAATTAAAGGTCTCGTTCTCATTTTTTTATTGTCTAGTTAAATTTATAGTTTTGTCTTCGTTAATAATGTTTTTGGTTCCAAGCCGTCATTGTTCATGTTCGTGCCGAGAAAAAACCCAAACTTTAGTTTTACATAACTCCTGGTTGGATAGATTTTACGGCAATTATCTCTGTTGTAGGTCAGTACTTCATGCTCAATTTATAACATCGTAAATCAGATTGAAAGTTCAGTTATTCTTTTACAAAATATCCCCGCCATTAACAATTTGGAACTGCGGTCCCAGTGTGAAAAATGCCAAAACGAATGATTCAGTTCTAAAATTTAACAAATTCGGGACATTATCAAGTCCCCATAGCGTCCCTTTGATTTTCGTTGTCCTCGAATTTAGTTCCTATTTATTTAGTTTATCACTTCATTTTCTTGTTCTTATATGATTCTTCCTGTTTTTGGGCTTGGCTGAAAGAAAGGACGTTGAAAAAGTTTTAAAAAAATGAAAATGATATAGAATTCGATTGAATGGAGTGATTTGGTGGGGTGCAAAGAGGGGAACTTGACTGTTTTCGGTAGACAAATTTTATCACTGGTGAAACTTATGTCTGTTTGAAGTTAAAGAACAAAATCCCGGCGAAAGAATTTTCCACTTTTTAATTTCATATTTTAAAATCTAAGAATACGTTTTAATATGCGAAATCATATTTAGTTGGAATAGGCGCATATAAAAAAAATATCAAAGCATTTTTTAATTTCAAAGGTCGTTTAAAATAGCAATCAGGGCAAAATAACCCTTTATTACATGAATAACGAGGTGTGAAAATTGAACAGTACCATAAACCAATCATTATAGTAATGACCGTCTAAATTACAAAAGTTGGTTTTCAAGCCATCCGGTCTTGGCATGGAATACTTACGTTTTTATAAAAGCTTCTCAAAATTTTACCTTAGTACTGTTTGAGGGTTAGAGAAGTAACGCGTACCATGTTTTTAATTGGTTTTGTCTCCGGGTTAGCAAAATGTTATTGTCTCGTGTTCATTTACTCCATATCTTTTCGTAGGATATTTAATACAGGAGATTATCTTTTAATGCAGTGTGGAATTGGTAAAACAATTTCCCGTGTAAGAGATGTATGCTCTTTATTTTTTTTAGATATGGTGTACTTGTACATGAGATAATATCTCATGTGTATACACTTTGTTCAATTACTATTATCTTTTATGTAAATTCTAAAACCGATGGTTTAACTCCCTCCATCGTAGTTTTGTCCTATATTTGATATTACTGATTATTCGGATTTCGTTTGGTTTCATGCATTTTCAGCGTTTTTTTAAATTTTGGATTTCCTATGTTTGGGTTCTAGTGCTGCTGATGAGGAATTAATTTCCGAAATGGCCATACAGCTCATTAAAATTATTGCAGTTGGAGTTAACATATGTGCTATTGTCTCATGTTCATTTACTCCATATCCTTTCGTAAAATATTTAATACAGGAGTTCGTCTTTTAATGCAGTGTGGAGTTGGTAAAACAATTCCCCGTGTAAGAGATGTTTGCTCTTTATTTTTCTCAGGTATGGTGTACTTGTACATGAGATAATACATCATGTGTGCACTTTGTTCCAATTACTATTAAGTAAATTTTTGTAAATTCTAAAACCTAAGGTTTAACTCCCTCCATCGTAGTTTTGTAATTAGCTATATTTGATATTACTGATTATTCGGATTTCGTTTGGTCTCATGCATTTTCAACATTATTTGAAATTATGGATTTCCTATATTTGGATTCAAGTGCTGCTGATGAGGAATTAATTTCGAAATGGCCATATAGATCATTGAAATAATGGCAGTTGGAGTTAACATATGTGTTATTGTCTCATGTTCATTTACTCCATATCTTTTCGTAAAGTATTAACCGATTAGCTAACCGATCTTTCAAAATTGACAATGAAGGGATATGGAGTAAATGCAAATGAGACGAAACCTCTACAAATACATGATAAATCTAAGCAATGTAACAACGCTTTTATTGTTGTTCTTCATATTTGCCTCACTGACTGTGTGACGGATGCTGTAACAGAGCAGGACTTGCTTACCCTTGTGGAACACCTGATGTCACTTTTAGTTTCATATGAGTCCACATTGTGGGTGTCTTGGCTTTGAATGTTTGAGTTTTTTTTATTTCTGTGCTTTGTGGCTGTCTAACGTCTATGTTTTCTGTGTCCTCGTTTTTGCCACGTCTTTCGACTTCGATTTATGTAAATACCACTCATTTGTACCTTCGGTATTCTATTGTCATTTTCTGATACATCGTCAAAAATATTTCACATTTAAGATGAAATCATATAAATCAATGATATTTTTTTTTTATATTTTGAATATAATACACGATGGAAGGATATGAAGTAAATGCTGTGTAAGTGAGAACCGAACCGTCAATCCAAAACGAATAACCCAAGGACAATGGCACATCAGAAACAAAAAATAAACATAGACACAACATGAGTACGGCACAGAAAAGGAAAATGAAGACACACACACACAAAGATGAACAACACGGACCCAATAAAAAACCATGGGTGAGATCAGGTGCACCGGTAGAGTAAGCATCTCCTGCTTCTTATAAGACACCCGCCGTGTTGAACACGTCAAATCATGCAAACAAGACAAAGACTGTACAAATATGTTATAGAACCAAGCAATAGAACAACAAACATGTGCATTTGTTGATATATGTGATAAACATATAAAAAATAAAATACTACTGGAATGTTTATGTACCTTATAATGACTTTCTACAAATTCAAACTAACAGGTACAAATTCTACTGATAGGGGTACCTGGTAGATAAAACATGTATATATATCACAAGAACAGCAAAATAAAAATTGAAATGGCAAAATTGCATCTTGCGTTAAAGCTGTTCTGGATAGGCCTCCCTTTTGAATTCAAAACTTCAATGTAACACAGTGGAAAACGTATATTGAAAACAACTTTTATTCCATTACAATCCATCTACTCACCTTCCATAGACTCTTCCAATTAAACAATAACACAGGAAAAGATATATTGAATTTCCAAACAAATGACTGTGTGGAAAAGCAAAATTCATAGATCATTCATTTACACCTCAGACATTTTTTGCAGTACTTTGGTCCATATAAATTCGTAAAAAAATATTTTTGAAATCTGTATTAATGACTTTGATATAAAAAAGCCATGAAAATTAAAATTAAAGTAACTCGGTTAATAACGGTGGAGGTACGTATGCAAGTACCAATGTCTACCGCGCCTAGGCACGTTAAGGCTAGGGAACTGGGGAAGGCAATGCTCATAGTAATATGGCCGTGTGCATTTTGTTAAATGTTTCTCTTCACATCTTATTTTACTTTATATAACGTTGCTCCTGAAAGAAGAGGCGTTTAACTAAACAGAAAACAGGAAAGAAAAAAAAATGTCATTACAAATGTCAGAATAATATTTTTACTTATAACAAATTAGTTGAAACCCCCAAAAATGCATGAACCCTAAATTTTAGCGAGAGCCACAAAAATGGTAATTTATTGTAGTATGCCTTTTTTTTACATTGTAATGTCTGTTCAAAATCTATAGATCCCACACTTCTAAGTATTTGCTTCTAATGATTTACTTAGTACAAGTATATAAAGGATAATTTTATACCGACAACTGTCACAGCAACAGACTGATGAATAAACAATGCTCTTAACATTACCATTTGACTACAATAACTGTCACATTTTATATGTAGCTTTGCTAAATGCAGTAATATGCACTTGAATCAACATTAC
Source organism: Modiolus philippinarum (assembly GCA_002080025.1). Classification (NCBI taxonomy): domain Eukaryota; kingdom Metazoa; phylum Mollusca; class Bivalvia; order Mytilida; family Modiolidae; genus Modiolus; species Modiolus philippinarum. Next base: position 23,286 of record MJUU01028890.1, read on the forward strand.
AGGTTGTCCCTTTTAAAAATGAGCATATTGACAAATAGTAGTAATGGCCACCAGTGAATGTCTTTTCTGATAAAGAGTGAAAGGAATTCATGCAAGAAATCAAAAGATAAACCTGGATTGTTTAAAATTTCGTTATAATTTAGTCAGTCTCAATCATGTTGCTTACAACTGCAGTCTTAGGCTAAATCTGCATACAGGAGTTGCAAATATTGTCTCCCCAAACACCAGTTTGTGAAATGCATGTTAAATGAAAATAAGATTGCTATCATTAAACGTAGCTTTTTTTTTATTTAAGTTTTTCTTTGAAAAATAAGTCACGATAAAAATTGTCAGATTGATCAAACACTGTATTTTGTGAGTATTATGTAAAGGAGATACAATGGCCAAGTGTGAATTCATGTAAAAGAATCCACGAGCCGGAGGCGAGTGGATTGTTTGTCATGAATTCACACTTGGCCATTGTTTCTCTTGCTTAAACCATTGTTGTGACGTTTATGTAATCAAGAGATTAAAAGGATTATATCCTATCTGATTATTGCATTGTTATGTTCTTAATGTGTATAATGTCTTTATGATCGAAAGTTCACTCATTATTAAATAAGAATTAAATGGATGAAGTTATTCACTATCAGTTAGATTTTAAACGTTATCTAATGTTCAGATAAATTTCAATAGTGTTTTATGTATATTTCAAAGTTAGTCGAAGTAGGCATAAAATTCAGTAAAAAATTGTCAGTGAATCGTGTTGAACCTCTTAATTTGAGCAAAGAAGAGAGATGAAGAGGGAAAAAGTAAGTATTGTCTGTATAATGAAATAATTTCTGCCAAAACTTATTTTTATATTTTTTAACCTCAGGGTAGTACATGCACGAAGAAAGGGTAGAGGGAGGGGGATTTTGGTTACATTCGTCGATCGAGTCACTTTCCAATTAGTAATAAATAAAAAGCAAAGAAATAAATATGTTTAATCGTATATATAATCTTATTTGAAAAAAAACAAACAAAAACAAACAAACAAAAAAACAAGTGCTGCACATATTTGACACGTTTCTGATGGCTCTTATATTACTTATTGATAAGGTTTCATCATACAAGAACTTTTTCTAAAGACTTCATGCGCAATCTTTTCAGGTTGGTTTGTTATTTGATTCACAGGGAACTTGATCAAGTAAATACAAAACTCGTACTATAGTGTAAGTTAACACAAAATACCCGTTTTTCTTCATTTCTCCACCAAGACGTGTATTTTGTAGTCCTAAAGATCTGCGGTGTATTAATTTTCCATCATAGAATTTTATGTTTTCTTTGTAGAAGCATTATTGTTTTATTATTTAAATATAAAATAGACATTGGTTGACCGCGTGTTTAAGCGCAAAAACGGAACTTGAAAATTTAAGGATTAAATGATATGGAAAGTGACTATTTGAGGAGATATCTTTAGATATTTATTATAGATTTTATTCATACTTTACATGTGTCTTGAGATCATTATATTGTTGAAATATAAGAAATAAAAATTAGGGTCCACCGTTGAAATAAGAGGGATAAATGATTTTTTTTTAGTGTTTTACGAAAGGATATGGAGTAAATGAACATGAGACCATAACACATATGTTCACTCCAACTGCAATAATTTTAATGAGCTGTATGGCCATTTCGGAAATTTATTCCTCATCATCAGCACTAGAACCCAAACAAAGGAAATCCATAATTTCAAAAAATGTTTAAAATGCATAAAACCAAACGAAATCCGAATAACCAGTAATATCAAATATAGCTAAGGACAAAACTACGATGGAGGGAGTTAATATTGTTGTCTATATGAAGTATTTTTTAAAAAGAAAATAAAATAGACATTTCCGCCTATTATCAAATATATATTTGGAATCTAGTTATACTTAAAAGAAATTTAAATTGCAAAATTGCTGGCGTCTATTTAATGTAGATTAAGGCAATGGAATAAAAAAGATAATAGGAAACACCTACAATGGCCGAAAAACATAGCCACATGCCACAAAGTAAATAGGAACTGCACCAGAAA
>MJUU01028891.1:0-10727 GCA_002080025.1 Modiolus philippinarum
TTTCACCCCTTTGTTCCTTCGGTATTCTACTGCCGTTGTTTTATTAAATAATCTGACTTTTTTCTCTTAGCACTTGTACATGTAAATTTTTTTTTGGTTACTGTTGTAAAAATGGGGTACTCCGTTTCCGATCATTACAGTTTAACCCCCTCTCCCTTGTTTGTGGACCCATGGTCTAGCAAATAACAATATGTAATCTGTATTCTGTACAATGGTCAAATTTTGATAGGTATGGAAGTTGTTTAGAACCGTTACGTTCTTCGTACTTTCACTTTCTATTGTTGACGACGTCAACTTCCACACACGGGGGGTCACTGCCTACATAGAGGTATATAAAGACGTGCCGATGGAATGGGCCTGTTTTTTGCAGTTGTTAACTATATGAATGGGTAGTAATTTTTGACATCGGTCTTAAATTAACCACAAATGGTCAGAATCTCTACTGGTTGCTTTAATTAATCAAGTATTTATCATTATTCGATGTTTAAGAACATTTCTACTGTGAAATTAATGGTTTTTTACTCCAATTACACGTAATTGTGCCTTTGCATCCAATATTTGCATCCAAGATTTAATGTTAAACAAGTTATAAAGAGGAGTTAGGCCTGTGGATATTTGTTTTTACTTTACCGATTTTTATTGATCATTTATATGTAGTCGTACATTTATCATATGTTAAGTAATGAATACAGACGTTTTGATTATATGATACAGTGCATGACTTTCATTCCGTATCCACACTATGACGTCACACCCTTTATCGCATAGCTTACCCTTTATCACACACCCTTTATCGCATGGCTAGACCTGTAATAAAATAATCTAGCAAACCTTTTTTTTCCTTTAACTGTTAGATTTTATACCAAACTTCCAGTCCTTTCCGCCCATTTTGAAATTGTTTTTTTTCACAAAAATACTTGCATTTACTCTTACCGATTTCATTTTTTACAGTACTTTTGGGATTAAGCAGTCCTCTGTTTAAATATATGATAAAGTGTTTATCATATGTTTAGTAATAAATACAGACGTTTTGAATATGTGATACAGTGCATGACGTTCATTCCGTATTCACACTATGACGTCATACCCTTTATCGCATACCCTTTATCGCATGGCTTACCCTTTATCACATACCCTTTTTCGAAAAAAATTTTTTTTTCAATTTTACTTTCTTTATTAAAAAAAAGTCGGGGGTTAAATTTTTTTGAGGGACAATTTTTTTGTGGGCACAAAAAATTGGGGGGGGGGGGGCAAAAAAAATTTTGGGGGAGGATAACAAAGATTTGTTTGAGGTGAAATTGTTTTGTGAGGATCAGTTAAAAAAAAATCTAGCAAACTTTTTCCATTTACATGTTAGATTCAGTCCAAAACTTCTAGTCCTTTCCGCCCATTTTGAAATTTTCCTCTTCACAAAATACATGCATTTTCTCTTACCGATTTCAATTTTTGACAGTATTTGTCCTCTGTTTAAATATATGATAAACTGTATAATACATGGCAAAATCCGTATCACATGCCGTATCATCCCTCGGGCCAGAGGCCCTCGTGCTGATATTAGTAACTCGGGATGATACGGCATGTGATACGGATTTTGCCATGTATTATTCCCTATATAATACATGGCAAAATCCGTATCACATGCCGTATCATCCCTCGACCAATATCATCCCTCGGGCCAGAGGCCCTCGGGCTGATATTGGTAACTCGGGGTGATACGGCATGTGATACGGATTTTGCCATGTATTATTCCCTATGTATTGATCTGGTTGTATTTAAAGTCCGGATTTCCCCTTGGAGTCGGGATAAAAATAGCTCGTCGTGTTTCATGATTTTTACGTGTAGTTAAATATTCTTAGATAATAGAAAGTAGAATTTATATTAATTTTGCGCATGTGAGTAGAATGGAATTATTATATTGAGAAAACACGTTACAACTATCGTGAATACAGTTTACTATAAAAAAGCGCTCTCCAGTTAAACTCCATGAACCCTGTATTGACCCGGGAGAATACAGGATTTGCCTGTATTTGCCCATAGGCCGAAAAAGCTGTATTTATATCACTAGGGCTAAGCCATCAGTATGACACATGCCGTGTTTGCCATATTAGGGCTGATTTTATCATATTATTTAATAATGAAACATACAATCAGTAAGCAACAGAAGTAAGAATATTAGTCTAAGTGTCAAGGAAATGATTTTTTTGTATTTAAAGTCGTCTTTTGTCATTAAGTTACTCTAAGTACCGAGATTACCATTTTATGTTGATTTTGAGATGTGAGTCCAAAAAATGTAGATCGAGTTGTGTCTGTTGAATCAGATTCCTTTATCTTAAAATTTGCAATCCATAAATTTAAGAAAGTTGTTGATATCAAGGAGTATTTCCGTCTTGCCTAGCTCGGTCCTTACCCGATTTGGCTTTCTTTTTAGATCTTTTTGCTTATTTGTGCTCCATCAGATTTTGACAATGCTTGGTTTATGGGTTTCCAAATGTCCTGCACTGACGAGACGTAAGTTGTTGAAATGGACATACATGTATGCAGAAACTAAATTTACAATATCTTCAGTGTTTGTTATTTATGTCTTATTCTAATGTGACGTCCTTTAATCGCCTTGTGTCCATAACCGTGGTAAAATCCGCATATATTCGTGGGTATTGTCATGACAATCGACGGTACTTTTGATAACGTCATGGACAGTTTGACGACAGTTTTTGCAGCGTCATAGAACAAAACTTCATATTTTACGGGGTAAAATGGCTGTTTCTCCTATGAAAACAAAGACGATTTCATTTTTTCTGTACCCTGTAAGTGTCACATTAGAATCGAAATAATTCATAGGAGCGTGAATTTATGTTGATTTTACCACGGGTTTGCCCTTTATGCCTATATTTTACCCCTCGCATACGCTCGGGGTAAAATATTTGCCATGAAGGACCAACCCATGGTAAAATCGCCATATATTCACGCTCCCGTGAATTATTTCTTAATTCTTGAAGAGATAATGGTGGGATCAATTTAGCAAACAGATGTGTTATTAATGGAATAACAAAATACCAAAGTTACTGTAAAGCAATTTGAAGACACCTGCAGGGTAACCGTTACGAAGTCTTTTTGTGAAAATCTTCTTAAGCAATGAGGGATATGGAATAAATTCAAATGAGACAAAGTCTCTACAAATACCTGGCAAAACCAAGCACTAGAACTACACTTTTATTGTTGTTCCTCATCTTGAAGTCATTAAGAGGTCTTCAGCATTAGCTATGCTCATACCTCATATTAAGTTCAAGACGGTCCCTAGCATCGGTTTTACCGGCATTCATTGTCATAGTTAAGCTATTTTTTTAATTCCAGGTCTTTAGGGCAAGGTGAATCGTGATACATCCTGTTACAAAAATGAACTATAAATCATATTGAACTATGTAATGAGGTATTCGAGTTAACGCTAAACAAGTTTATCTAAAGGGGAGCAACTCTAGTTCAGGACACACTCAGCACTTTCTAAATCGTAAAAAATTCTCTTGACCTGTAAGGTTTCGAAATTTCATCTTTGGTGAACATCACCTTTTATGCATCTCTTTGTTTTTTTTAGATCTCAGTATACGCCATGTATGTCAATTTATCAGGGTCTCGTAGAGTGAAAAATTTAAAGAACGGAATCAAAGAATCGGCTGTTTTTTTACAAATTGCATCACTACAGACTCACTAAAACGAGTTTCCAGAAGAAAGAAGGTTATAATCGATTTTTATGAAATGTTTTTCAGTTTTCCTTAAGATCTGCACATTATGAAAAATCATTAAAAGAGGGGTTTCCATCCCGAAACCACCTTGACTACACAAATGCAGAATATAAGATTTGAATGTTCGTATGCAACTCCATATACAAGCGCGAATATCGCCTTCTCTTTTAACTGAAAAAATACTGGATGATGCAAGTAACATCACCATTTGAAGACAACCTAGCTAAAAATGCAACGATTAATGAACCTTGAACAAAAAAAAATAATGTTTCAAACATGGGGGTGGGTTGCAACGAGTCAAATATTATCAAAATGGTCATTTCCAAAATAAGTTTTTGTTATGTATATTAAAAAGAATTTAATATGAGGTTACAAGCAGAGAATAAAAATTGCAAATTAAACAAACCACATCCAATAACCCGAATATCAAGAAACTAAGATTTTATAAGAAGACTAAGACAAGCAAATGACCTAGTATTAATTATTCTCAGAAAACATTCATATTCTTGTACTTATACTTTTTCTATCCGTCATTATAAGAAATGTAATTAAAATGTTAGCCATATATTAAAATGCACTTGGCATACGCTGTATACTTTCTCTGAATAATACAAAATTAAAAGAAAATTGACACCAAATCTATTCATATGAGCTTGAAATAAAAGAAGCTACTGATGCACCTTCTGATACACCAACTTAAGTGATAGATTTTTCGTTAGATATTGACGATGACGGGCGTTTAAAATCTAAGCTACTATATGAAAAGCATGATGATTTTAATTTCGAAATTGTCATTTTTCCCTTTCGTTGTAGTGATATACCTACATCTCCACCGTATGAACTGTACATTTTACAGTTGATTCGTTTCTATTCGACCATGTAGTTTGTAGTGATTTTTGAATAGAGCAAAATTAATGTCCCAAAAAATTGCTGAGTCAGGGATTTTCAGCTTTGTTACCTTAATCTCCAAGAAATTATATGACTGTAATCATAACACCATTGCAAGATACGATTTATCAGTGTCCCAAATGAAGACAAGCTAGATTTACATTGACATTTCTGAATTTGACTTTATCCTAGATTGACTCACTTACAGTATGACGGATTATGTTAAGAGCAGGACATGCTTATACTCCAGGAACACCTGATGCCACTCTCGGGTTTATGTGAGTTCTCTGTTAGTGCTTTGGTGTTGAATGTTGTGTTTTTATATCTGTGTTTTGTACGAAATGTTGTGGTTTTTGTAATTATTTTTCTGTGTTATCGTTTCAGCCATGCCTTTCGACCTTGGTATTTTGTTAATTATGTCCTGCTTACAGATTTTTTAGAACTAAGTCTTTACCCAGATATAGTTAATGGTCATACGTGTATTTTAGTCTATGAATTACTAGAAGCTTCTATATATAATTCTTTTGAAATATTTCTGCATTTTTTAAAAAGAACGCTGAACCCATTTTCAGTGTTTTTTTTATTTCAACTCTAATATCGTAATGAAACTTTCTTGTGAACATGAAAACAAAAACCTACAAACAAAAATTTGAGGTACAAGCCACTTGAAGGTTTTGACTATAAAGGATGTTTATGACATCCAGTTTTTTAATATATTGTCATTTACTTCTACAGAAGTTATAAATTGTTTCAACTAAATATATATCTATTTAAGGGGGTTCACTACTCCATTTGAAAATAAATAGGATTTCTAATAAACATGGTTTTTAGTTAGAAAATTAAAAAAAGAAGTCATTTAAGTGAGAAAAAAATGACAGGTTGATGATCTCGTTTTTATTTAAGTACAGAAAATTTTGCGGGAAACTGAACTCCTCTGATTTTTCATAGGATTAACATTAGCAAGGTTTGACTATGAATGAATGTGACAGAATAAATAGAGTTCAACGAATTTTTACAGAATGGTCATAAAGATGTATAAAATGAAATTATGCTAAAATATAAGGTTCCAATGAGCAAAATTTTTAAATGCTTTTAAATGGATAAAACCCGAGGATTCCGAAAATCTGACAGAAATCCCAAAATGTGAGGAGCAAACCTCCTTTAGTAAGAACTTGGTTAAAGGAGGCAACTCTAAATCAGTAAGGCATTTGAAACAGTCAGTTTAAGTGATGCTTTTTATTAAGCATTTACTTGATAAAAAAATAATATCACCTTTGTCACGTACAAGCTTAGAATATATATATTAAAATGTTCTAAACAAACATACAAGTGATTTTTAAGAGTTATTTCCCTTAACTTAGGTCTACCTCCTTTAAAAAAGTCTACTTTTTAAAACTTTGGAAAAAAGTTACATTTATGACAAAATTCGTTAAATTGAACTTGTAAGATGTTATGAGATTAAATACCCGGATACATCCAATAAAATTCTGCTGTCATTGAAATAAAAAAAAAGTTTTGAATGCATTTAAATAAAAGTAATATTTGTGTCTTTCTATAAATTCTGTTGAAGTACTTTTGAAGCACCCACTTTAACAAAAGCGTGTTTCTGCAGCTTCCTGCACTCCTTTCCGAAATATTTTCCCCACTGCTGTTTTCGGGAAATTTTTAAAAATAAGAAAACACGTGATTGTTCTGTAAAAGGCGTAAAATTTGTATTTGACAATAGATATTCTCTTAACTTCTCTTCGGATAAGGAAGATTTACTTCTTAAAATAACGCATGCACAAACTTTTTGAAAGCAAGCAGGATCACTTATCGGTACCACGCACACTTCTTCTACAGCCGAATGCTGCCTTATTTCGTCCTAAATGATTGACGGTGAAATCAATTCTCCATAACACAAAATTGTATCAGAACAACGACCAAGCAGAAAGACATCCCCATTTTCATCCATATATGCCAAATCATCGGTTTTGAACCATCCATTTTTGTCAAGGACTTTACTTGTTTTCGCCATATTTTTAAAGTACCCACCAAAAGCCATTTGGTGTCGGATCGACAATTCTCCCTTTTGATTTCTTTCTACAGTACCCCCGCTTGAATCTACAATTTTTATTTCAACTCCAGAAAAAGGAGGTCCAATGCAGTAAGAGGAGAATTCAGACGAGTCCCTAACTTTCTTCATCGACATTAAATACATTTCTGTAGAACCATATCCATTAATAAACACGTCTGAAACTCTACCAATTACATCAGAACACTTCTTTGGGACGGGAATACCACCAGTAATAACTGTCTTCAGATGCAAGTCGACTTTGTCTTTTTCTTCTAGGATGAGAAAAGGTAATAACATTGCATGCGTACATTTCTCAGAAGTGATTATCTTTATTGCAAAATCACAGATATCCTTTCCTGTATTTAGTGTATACTGGTCACTAGAAGTCACGTGAGTAGAACCAGAAACTAGATAAATTGCTGGATAGCCCGCAACCCAGTTAAATAGTCTATCATTGAAGTAAATATTAGTAGATTCCATACCATATCCAGAAGTCGTTCGTTGTCCCATGGATAATAACTGTAAATGTGTTTTGTGAACCATTTTTGGTATACCAGTACTACCAGATGTACGCATAAAAGCAGCAATATCGTCCGCATCGATGTCGGGCAGATCAATTTCAGCTGTATTGTCGTAACCAGGAATGTCTACAAATGACAGACTCACTTTGTCTCTTTCACTGTTGGAAATAATAAACTTTAATGGTGGTATTCAAAGACTGGTTACCTCTGTTATACCATTTTTCGTGTGAAAGCTATCAACGATGTTATTTATCAATTCGCTTCCTCGATCTATTATTATCGCCGTGCAATTCCCAATATCTTTCAAAAGGGGAATGATATCCCTCCCGTCTTTGTATTTGTATCCCATATATAGAGGAACAGCTCCTGCCAGTTGTATTCCGAATGTAGAAACAAGCCATTCCCGACTAATGGGTAACGCTACTCCCACTGAATCGCCTTAGCTTATTCTAAGATGAACAAGACCCTTTGCGAATGTCAAACTCTCCTGATATACATCTCTGCATGTTACAACTTCCCGGTGGCCAGATGCATAATGAATAATGAAGGCTGCTTTCTGTGGTGTAGTAGTGGCATGCTTTCGGAGTCTTTCGGGTATAGTACAATAGTACAGCGGATCCATCATTGGAGTTTGGCCGTAACTGAGATCCGAATGATTCATCATGAGTGATAACTGTTTCAGTATGGAAAAATGTTTTGAAAAAAAAGTATTTGAATATATAAAACATTTGATCTTTCATTGGTTGACTGTTAGAACGTGACATTGCACAGACAAGAACATGATACTGCACACAGAAGAACGTGATACTGCAAAATTTTCGTTATGAAATGATGAGGTTCATAGGTTTACATTTATAATTTAATTGAGAGAAAAGTTGTTTTTAATTTATTCACTAGAATTATTACTTATCGCAATATTTTACACTCCATTGAAATTAATGTGCATTAATTACAGCGAAAATGTTTAAATGCAAAATGGTTTTTGTTCATGTCACCTTGCAGAGCACCGTCTCTGGTAATGTATCGCCTTGAGAGAGAGAGAGAGAGAGAGAGATAACAAAAGGAGAATGATTATGTAATTTTGCCTTATAAAATGCGAGAGGCCTTCTATCAAGACGTAAAACAGCTTTGCTGAATTGCAAAAAGTCATTATAAAAATGAAGTGATAGTAATCATATGACTGTCATTGACCCCTTTAAAATAAATGTATGGTATAAACAACCTGTGGACCTTTTGTTAAATACGATTAGTCGCCTTGAACATAACCGCCTCAGGTATCTTGTAAAATTATTTCAGGTTATCAAATTTAAAGTTTGAGCGAGCATAATTAAAGTTGGCTGAAGCTATTTTGTTTACCATAATAAAACATATATATGTATCATTTTCAAATTTTTTTTGTCTCTCATCTTGGTATATTTTCCGAAACAATCAAAGTTCAAATGTTCAAATGAAAAGTATTTTCCATAGACTTTAATGTTAATTTCGCTCTTATGTAAAGAGATGCGATGTCAGAGTGATTGACAAATGATTTATGCACAGAAACAAACCAATGAACAAACACCAAATACCTTCCGATGAATTACTTATTACTTATTTTAGTATAGCTGGTACGTGCTTGTATTTTATTCAGAATACCAATGAGCAAACGGAATTATGATTTATTTCCTTAAATCTATCTCAGAATTATTTTGGTAAAAAATTAGAATATAATTTGCAGAGCCAATACCATTTAGTTTAATTAAAATGCATTTTGCATAGCTAAAAAGTTTTGTTTGAGGTTTGTCTCGAAATCGAGATAAACTCCCTATTCACGTGTAGACTCTAAAGAATTATAACAATAAATACAGGTGTTCAGCTTACTTTTCGACTAAAATTTTCTGTTGAGTAGCATACAGGTGAAAAGTAAAACTTTTGCTGCAAACTTATGGTAATGCATGGCATGAAGTGGCAACAATTGGCTTTTCATTGGCGTATACCATGTCATCTTTAACATTTACTAAAAAAAGATATTTGGAGAAAAGTCGTGGCAATTTTCTTTATGACTACTTTAATAATTCATACAAAATTACGAAGTATCTCATTTGATAGTTCATCAGGAAACCAAACTTATACTCCCACTACATTATCAAATAACTAATACCGAAGTTACTGTGAATTTACTTTCTGCATATGCGAAAAGGAGGAGATTAATGATCACACCTCTGTTGAAGCATCCTTTGGCATCAAATCGGATGAAATAAACAATCAGCTTTCCTACATCTACTGGGTTCTTAAGCTTTATAAGAATCCATACAAGCAGAGATTCATTGCGGGATCTTCCAGATGCACCACTAAGCTACTTTCCAAGCCCCTTACTACTTTATTGACCGCAGTCAGAGATGACCTGAAAGTTACTGCGATAAAGTCTATTCTACGAGCGGCGGCAATTGATGTAGAGTCTAAAAAATTCTAAAGATCTCCTTGAATAGCTATCCTGTAGCAGTATCACCCATTGCCATATCACTAAAACTTCTGATATTTCCAATCTTTACATTGTATACTATCCTGTCACACAATAAATTCTAAAACAGTAATTTATGATTTGATACGTCAATGTTTCTGCACTAACGTAGAAAGCAGATGTACACTTTTTTAGTAGTACAGGAACACGAAACATATTTTGTAAAAAAACACACAGAGTTAAACAAGAAGTACACGGAGAATGACGTCACTATTTTTGTCGAATTTGGAGGCCGTGTTTTTCACGGGATTCCCATGGGAACTAACTAAAGAGGACAAATTTTGACAAGGGCTAACACAGAAAAACAAAAGTATTTAGCCCAGTCCTTTAAATTCAACTTCCGCTTCATAAACGATGTACAATCCAAAATTCAAGGAATATTTACACCAGATCTATCACAATGAGCTTGAAATTAAACAGACTACTGATACACTTACTTTAGCTTCGTAAATAGATCTTTTGATAAACATAGACGAAGACAGACGTTTGAAATCTAAGCTCTATGAAAAACGTGAGGACTTTAACTTACCAATTGTGAACTATTCCTTTCTAAGCATCAATATACATATCTCTCCAGTATGGTGGCCCGATGCGGCCATTTCGCGTTTTCGCGTTTTCGCGTTTTCTACTTTCACTTTCCACAGAGCAAAAACGCGAAAACGCGAAATCGAGAAGGCGAAAACCCGAAAACGGGAAAGCGAAAACGCGAAATCGAGAAGGCGAAAACGCGAAAACGCGAAAGCGAAATCACGAAAACGCGAAATGAATTTCACTTCATGTTTTCGCGTTTTCGCCTTTGCGATTTCGCGTTTTCGCGTTTTCGCTTTAGCGTTTTCGCGATTTCGCGATTTCGCGTTTTCGCGTTTTCGCCTCGGAAGTAAAGATCTAACGCATGCTTCATTTGAAAGAATAATGTGGCCATCTCAAACTTCAACTGAAAAACAGTATGTGTTATGTTGTGACCAAATTCAATAAACTCATGAACTGTATTAATTTTTTAATTGAATTTATGTAATTACTACTCA